>PVIR01024958.1:0-25362 GCA_004026965.1 Petromus typicus | reverse complement strand
CCGGGGTGACAGAGGCAACAGGGTATGTGCACACCTGGCAGAGTCCCACAGGAATGCCTACAACTGCCATGCATTTAGCAATTCTTTGTATCAGGCCTTTACCTACAATTTCTTCCAGACTCATAATTATCTGTGTTTTAGAGGAGAAAATTGAGGCTTGGAGAGGTCACTCAGCTAATAGCTGGTGCAGCTGGGATCCAGCACAGTCCCCCTGGCTCCAAATCCCGCATTCTTTCCACTACCTCACCCTGCTCTGTAGGACGGAGTCTTGGGGGAGAACTACGTGTAGGAGACAAAGAAATGGCCAGTTGAACAGAAAAGGCGGTCAGAGGATGTGACGTTATGAAGGCCAAGAGAAGATCAGCTTCCAAAAGGTGGAACTGGAAACAGTGCCAGCTACTGCCCAGGGAACAAAGGGAAAGAGGACTGCTACGCCACGGGGCTGGACAGCATCTGGTGACCAGCAGCTGCACGAGGCTGAAGGGGCCGGTGTCCGTAAAAACAAACATGTCCGCATAGGAGGAAAAGTGTCCCTCGAGCCCCGAGCGGTATAATGGAAACTACTTCACAGTCATTGAGACCAGAGTCTGATGGTTACTGCATGTGGCTGATCAGGAAAGTAAAAGCCAACAAAGCCTCCTTGTCACACCGCCCACATTCTAACTGACGATAGCCAAGCTCATCTATGAAGAAAACCAGAGCATCGCAGCTGAAGGGAATGAATTGTCTCCACTGAGTCCTCCTGCAGCTAAGGCTCCTGCCAGCATCTGCATGGGGGACTTGGGCCCCCAAGGGGAAGGCGGGCCAGCCGGCCGGGCAGCAACTGTGTGTGATGGCAGTGGCAGCTGTGGGTGCACCGATCCCCAGAGTGTCCAGTTGGAGCTAAGGGCACAGCAGCATCAGGATTTCATGGAAGAAAAAAGACCCCGAATGAGCCCTAAGGACGAGCGGCCAGAGAGGACGGGGGATGGGACTGTGGTTGGGTTCCTCACTGACGCGTGTCTCGAACCCCAGCGGCAGGCAGCAGCCTGCTTCACTCTCTCCTCACCTGACTCCTCTTAACCCTCGGCAGCTCACTCCTTACACGCTCTCTCTCACAACAATCTGAACCCCGCTCTCTCCTGCCTCGTCTGCTGGACTGTGTGGGCCATCCAAGTCACCTGAGGAGGAAGCAACACCCGGGCCTGTTCCTTCCTCACCCACTTGGCTTCACCTGGCCAAGGTGGCTTCACCACCTCCTGTGGCTGGTCAGAAAGTGCTAGCCTGCCCTCGTTGCCCACCACACCTGCTAACCGCCTACCTTGCCCTATCTCGTTTGCTTTTGAAAACACCTGTAGGTCAGAGGCGGGTGAGCTGAACCAATACCCAAGGCACTGCCGGCCAACTCCAAGTTCACCGTAATTCCATCTCCATCACAGTGGCACGCCCCACTGGCATGACGGTCGACAGTTGCCTGGATGACGACAGACAGAACAACAAGAGAACTGAAAAGAGGTGGCACTTGAATTTGGGGGAAATGTCACTCTGTCCCCGAAGAGACGTGAATATCCCTCCCCTTTCCAGTCTGCCCCTCCCCTTCTCTTATTCACTATCTACAACCTCCTAACCCTCAGCAGGTCAAGAAGCTGATGGAAAAGTTTATTTCCCATTTTTATGCTTTTCTTTTCGCTACTGAATCTGCACTGGAGCTTGGTAATGGTCTCACATCTCCATGAGGGAAAAAGAACCCAGTGAAAGGGCAGAAATTGGTAATTAAAAGACTAGTGGAACTCCTCAGGTGGACCAACCTGAGGCTTAGGTGCTCTCCACTAAAAGAGCATGTAGCTGCCAAAGTGCCAAAATCCCAGGTATCATCAATTCCCACGGGTTAAGAACTGCTCCTCCCCTCGGCTCCTGTCTTGAAAGTTGAAGGTGCCTGGAAGGATAGCAGACTTTATCTCTGACAAACGAGTTGTCAGAAGATGAGCTACATCTCCGCTGTGCTTTGAAGAGTTAAACCATTTGGGGTCCTGCACAGCAGGAGTTGGCACCAAAAGAAGATTTAGGGACCAGGGGAGAGGGCAGAGGCACAGATGAAAATCCTAACCTATTACGCAATTCTGTCCTGGCTTAACCTCACTTCTTGGTGTGCGTTTGGAAGAATCATCATTCATTTGTAGCCCAGGCTGTAGGTGCTCCAGCCATATCCCACTGGTCCCTTCAGAATTTACCCGTGGATATTTTCCAAGTAACAATGGAGAAAGTCAGAAGACCAGGAGAGTTCATGCTCTGCAGACAGCAGTGAGAGACAGTGTTTCTCAGAATCACCAGCCAGACTCTGTCCCACCTGCCCCCAACATGATCCACTCATGAAAATGGAGGTTCATTCCTCACCACTAAAATACGTCCAGGAGAAGTCTGAAAAACTCTAGTTGCGGGAGTTCAAAATATACAATAAAAAGACAAGACATGTATGCATAAAATTTGGGAAGAAACTTTCAAGCAACAGTAATTGGTTAATAGATTTTGGTTCATATTATACTGCCATTAGAAATAATGATATCAATTTTTCTTCATTTTCCATGTCAGTGATGAGTTATGTGAAAATACAAATAGCAAAATGTGTGTAGTGTTGTGTTTTATAAATAAATGCACCTATATCCACGTGTGTATGTGCACAGAATCCAGAATGATCAAAAAATGTCAACCGTGATTACCTCTGGGTAGAAAGTCTGGGAATTTGTGGTTTATTCCTTCTTCGGCTTTGTACTTTTCTGAACAGGAAAGAACATAATGTATGATCGGAAAAACGTTAGAAATATAAAAGACTGCAAAAGTAAGTTAGCACCCTGGGCACACAGAACCCAGCTCCACAGTTCAAAGCCCCGTGCTCGGGAGAGGAGCCGGCAGACTCGGGGAAAGGTCCCCGCCCAGGTCCTGGCCCGCACCCAGCTCTCCGGCTCTGGACAGTCAGCGCGCACAGGTGTCCCGACAGCCACCAGCGAGCGCGCACCCCGCTTGCGCCGAGACTCCGCGGGTGCGGGTGGGTGTCTGCGCCCAGCCCTCCCACAGGCCCCGCCCCCGCCCACAGGCCCCGCCCCTCCGCGCCCCAGCCCACGGGACCCGTTACCATGGCGACGCCTCCTCACCCGGCTCTGGGCCGGGGAAGGCTGTGTTCTCTGAGGACACGAGGTAAGGAAAGGGTCGGTCCGAGGCTTTTCTGGAAAGCCCTGGTCACTCTCCCTCCAGCGGCGGGGCCGCAGCCAAGAGCGTTTGGACCGAGGCGCCGGCGCTCTGCTTCTCCGCTCAGCCTCGTCCAAGAGCCCGCGGCAGTGTTGGAAGTTTCTGGAACGAAGCGTTCCGCAGGGAGGCTGGGCCTCTCCAGCTCCCTCGGCTGAACTGAAAACCAGGGAGGGGCGAAGGGGGCCACCGGGCCTGCGCACCGAACTGCGGAATCGCACAGCCTCGGCGGAGCATGGGCCTGAGGGGCGCTGCGGGGGGCGGGCGCTGCGGGGGGGGGGCGGGCGCTGCGGGGGGCGGGCGCTGCGAGGGGGGCCGAGGCCACGCCCTCAACCCGAACGCCACGCCCTCAGCCCGAACGCCACGCACACCCCAGGCTCCCAGACTGACCTTTGGGGCGATGCATCCCGCTGACCCGGAGGAACTGCTCGGAGCTCATCGCTGACTGGCGGGGAAACCTTTGTCTGTGCGCCTGGGCGGCGGCAGCGCTTTCATGGAGTCTCCTGTTTGGGTCCTTCAGCATTCACCTCACTGCAAACCCCACTGCACGCTGGCTCGGAGGCGGGGAGCATGCACACCCGGGTGCACCCCTTTTTGCAGCCTCCCCCCTCCTCCTCGCGCCCGCCTCCGCCCCATCGGTGCCCACCTGGCCTCTTCTGGGTCGGAACAGCTCCTCCGCGCTGGGGAGGAGCGTCGATGCGGGCTTGAGAATCTGCCTCGGACTGTTGCTCTCTAACGTGGCGGATACTCAGATGGTCAGACTGGCCCTGGCCTTTTTCCTGACAAGTTGAAGAGGTGGTCGGGAACAGCATGTTTCTGGGACAGCTCAGCCAGCGGCACCGTGATGTCAGATGGCTCTGGGAATCCAGTCCAGCTCGGGTTCACGTCAGCCTCTCCCTGCGGAGGGCCGCAGGCCAGGCCGGGGCACCGCAGCCTGAGACCCCAAAATCTGCAGACACGAGAGACATCCAACGTCCTCTGGAAAGATCTAGAGGAGAGACGCGGGCTGAGAGCGCTCACTGCCTCCAGACCATGTGGCGAGAGGCTATGTCCCCGGAAGGCCACCTTCATCATAGCTTCTGCCCTGTTTGAGCAGATGCTGCAACTCAGCGTCCACACTGATGCTTCTCAGTAAGAAGCCAGATCAGATGCGTCCTCCTCCCCCCAGGGTCATCCCCGAGAGGCCCCACCAAGCCCGCAGTTGCTCCTTAGCTGTTCCCTCATGGTCCCCACGCTCACCTCCTCCCTGAGCTCCTCAGCCCGGTCCTCTTCCGGGGGATGGTCTTCCCTGCCTCTGCCCTTCCCCTCAACTCTGCCCCTTTCCTCCCTGTACCTGAAGCTCTGTACTTCCGCTCTAACCCGAGCTCAGCCCAAATGCTTATTCTGAAAGTTGTGTCCAGAATGCTGGAGGATAATAGAGATGCTCATCAGTATGCTCACGTGCCGCCTGGGACCCATCCAGCCTCTGATTCCTGCCTGGCTCACGCCTCTCTGGGAATCCAGTCCAGCTCTCCCATACCTATGATTCCATCCCACCCTGGCTGGCTCGTTTTATCACCGGCTCCCACTTCTTGAATCTTCAGTCATTTTAGCTCCCTGTGAGCTCATCCTTTTCCAAAACACAAAAGATTTTTTTCATCTTTCATCTTGAACTTCCGCTCCTCCTCCTTTTCCCTGTCTTCTCACTTACTTCTTAGTGCCCGGTCTACAGCTGCTATCCTGCCCCATCTGTCTTCCCTCTTCCTCACATTTCCCGGAGTTCCTGCTGCCTGACGGTTGCCCCTGGCCACAGTAGACCAGGAACCACCTCAACTTGCGGGGAACTACCATTTTCTGTTGTGGTTTTCCTTCTGCTTCTTGCCCTCATCCAAAGAAGCTGGGCCTGCAGAACTGAACCAAAAGCAGTTAGGATCTTAAACTGTAGATCTTCCAGCTCCCTCTCCCTCCATGTGAGATATTTAAGTTCATATTTTTACTTTGATATTAATCATTGTCTGACTGTATATTTTAATTTATTGTTCCACTGACACACAAATAACACAGTGTCTCAGCGGGATGTAATCTCAAAGATCTGGAGAATTTTTTAGTCTTTTTCTTCCTCACATTGAGAGGTATTGGCTCAAGGAGCAAGTCTTATAGAAACAGGAGTGTTGTCTACACACCCAGCCGCACGCAGGGAAGAGACACCAAAATGGAAGACCCAAGCCCTGCTCTCAGAAATATCCTAAGCCCATTAGGAAAACAGCATGGTAACACTTAACACAACTATGAAATAAAGTGAGAGACGTGTCACCAAGCAGCACGTTAAGGGATGTAGATGGCACTTTCTGTGGAAAGTTGCAGCACTTCCTAAGCAACAATAGTCAATGGAAGCTTCCATTGCCCAGAAAGGATCTCAGTAGTGATATGTGTCTGGGAATTGAACAAACCTTTACATGAAAAACAGAAATATTACAGCCAGAAAGAAAGAAAGGCAGAAAGGAAGTCTAGGACCCCATCAAGTCCTGAGCTCAGGACACAGGTGAGACTGGACTAAGGAATGTGGGGGCAAGAGAGACACAGTAGACAGTACCGTGTACCCATTACCAGCAGGGCAGGAACACGAGAACTTTTGTTTAAGAATTCATTATTTGATTTTTTAAAAGAACATCAAGAAGATGTGATAAAAATCAGAACAGAAGCAGTCTTTGTAGTTTTCAGCAGTGTTATATAATGACTTCCAAGGAGGACAGATGTGAGACAGCATAATCACATCATTGTTTAGGACCTCTAAACGTCTGCTGGTAGAAAATAAAGCTGGGGCCATAATGTGGAAGACTTGAATTCCAGATAAAGCAGCGAGACTTTGGATGGTTTGACCACTAAGGTCAACTGACTACCTCAAGTCCTGTGGGTCTCCACAGTGAGATAGTCTGAGGTCACGAACCTCCTCTCCAACCAAGATTTGGAGCCTTTATTGTATGTGTATTGACAAAGCCACACGGAGAGAGTTTGGTTATCGTTGCTGTTATCTTTGAGTGTCATTGTGATTGTTGGTAGCCATTGGCTGGAAGAGATTATGTCTTTACCACAGTCCCTCCATTGCAGAATAACTCCTAAAACAACAGGTGATGTTTACTGATTTACAAACTTGACTGTCTTGAGATGAGCTTGAGGCTATTTGATGTCCTATCTTGGGATCCTGAAAGTCTAACAATATCTCTAATCAGAAATCTGAACTGAATGAGCAAATGAAAAGGAGGATTCATGCTAAGAAAAATTATCCCAAGACCGGTACTGAGAAGGAGTTTGAAATAGATGACTGCTAAGATCTCTCCCACCCCTGACCCTCCTTGCATTGGAGATAAGTGTGAGAAGGCCATTCCTTTCTCTAGTTGTTTCTCTCTAAAGACATCAGCTTCCTGCTCCCTAGAGCTGTTTAGAAAGTTCTCCTCAACCTTCTCAAGAGTCTCCAGTTTCTCCAAGATTAGGGGAAAGAGTACTTCCTAGTGGCCAGCTCCCTCTCTCAAACTGTGTTCCTTCTAGTTTTCGAACAACAAGATCAAGTTAAGACTGTGGCTAAAGCTGACCTAGGAGTAAGTTCTGAAGACGCATGTTGTGGGGAGAAGAGGCATTTACAGAAAAGCCACTGCTTGTGACGGCACTCTGCAGGAGGCTATGGAGCCCTGGGGATTCACCGAGAAAAGTACTTACACTGAACCCAACCGTGCCAGCCAGCATCACACGCAGACATGGCCCTGACTCCAGGGGGACTGCTTCAATACCTGGTCATCTTGATGAAGGGGCCCTGTTCTTGCTCTGCAGAAGACCTGAGGAGACTGGCCACGGATTAACTGCTCAGGGCCTCACTGGAGTGGTCAGGGCTGGTGACAGCCAGAGACAACACACTCACAGAAGCTGAGCAAAACCTAGAGCCACTATCAGGAAAGTGGGCAAATGCCAGCCCGGAAGATGGCCTTACACGTAACCCCCAAAGCAGAGAGAAGGCTGTCAAAGGGAGGAGGAACCACAAGCGGGGTGAAGAAAGGAAACGAGAACTGAGGAAAGTCCTGGAAGCTTCCAGAAGATAAACAGGGTACAGCTTTTCCAAGACCTTAACTACTTACTGGTTCTTAGTACAGTGTCAGTCTTCTCTCCCAACAAAATGGTATGTGATTAGTGTCTATGTAAATAAAGACAACTTTTTACTTGAGAAATGTTGTGGGTGTGCAGCAGTTAACATGTAATAAGTCATAAATGCTTGTTGAATGACAGTAATAGCTAACTATTTTACACTTCTAATAGTAGCCCAGGAAATATGCTAAGTGCTTTGGGTGAATAATTCAATTTAATTCATAGTTATTCTAGGAGGTTTTCAAATCTCTCTTTTATGGGTAAAAAATACTGAGGCTCAAATAATAAAGGAAGTTGCTCAAATGAGAACATTGCTCATGTGACACACATATGCAAGAAGGGACAAAAGATGGAAAGGAGCAGGCAAAGGGGAGGCAGGCAGGAAGGGAGAAAGGGAGAGAGGGAAGAAGCAGGAGAGTGCGGGAGGAGGAGGGGAGAGCCTGACATTTTATGAAAGGGCTGTGAGAAGTGTCGGGAAATTTCTTTTGACGACCCTTTGTCTTCATGAAATGTGCCCGGCCACAGATGCACTTCAACTTCCCTTTACCACCAGGTATTGCGTTCTATAGAGAGTTGTAAAAACAGCTCAGCCTCACATGGAGGGAAAGAAAGTAAACAACAAGGCAGGATTTTAAATGAACGTGGAAAATACAAGCCAAGCAATCCCAGTTGTCACACGCTGTCAAACGCTGATGGCCACAGCGTTTAGCTCTGGCCTGGAGACAATGCCAGATAGAGAGGCTGATTTCCCAGGTTGCTGATTGTCGGGAAATGATTCTGTGACCCTCATGCAGGCAGGTTTCATCCAGAATAATAGGGGAAAAAGAACATGGAGAGACGGAAGAGAACTCTGAATGGGAAAATCCCAGTCAGGTGGCCTCGCAGGCGTGCGTAATGAGTGGCCTGCCTCGGGACACAGGCAGCACACACAGCCCTCCAGTCACCGAGCAATGAGGGAAATAGTTGCCGGAACTGTGCTTTCTGCCGGGACAGTGCGGACCCCTGTTTAGAGGAACTGCAGCTTTTCCTGAGGCTGAAACCTGTGTACCTTTTCTGGCCAAGAGAACACTACAGTATCACAATAGTCTGTGCTGATGTCACTGGACTCCACTGGACATTTCACAGGTTCAGCATCAGCATCGTGGGTCCCCAAGGGCCAGAAACCCAAGGTCCTGACACCTGCTACACGGGAAGGGCCTACTACTGCGACCGAGTCACTTGTCCAGAATCAGAGGAGGAAGGCGGGGCTGCAAACGCCAGCAGGGATACCGCTGCTGGGATCTTGTTCCCAACTGGTAACTTCAGCTGCCCCTGGCCAGAGTCAGCCCAGAGCCTGGGCCAGAGCCCTGGCCAACCAGAGAAGGGAAATAGTAGAAAACTAGTAAAAAGCAGCCACCCAGGACTGTAGCATCAATCAAAGCAGTAAGCACAAAGGCCCGGCAGCTGTACTCCCCTCACTGGGCGAACTCTCAGTCGCCGGCGGGCTGCTTGGTGATCCGTTTCTCACAGCTGCTGGGCAGAGAGTCCTACAGTTGTCAGAAAATGACACTTGACTGACCCTTGACTCTTCCACTCAACCTGGGCTGAGCTGTCTTTATGTCCCCAAGATGGAGCTAAGTGCGCCACCTGGCCCAGCTCAGTTCATCCCTGGGCATTGTTCCCTTCCCATTTGCAGTTAGGAAACAGAGTCAGAGAGCAGGGGCTTGGGGTATTGTGTGGCCACAATTCCTACAGAGTCCTCACTGCCCAGACTGCGGGACACGGGCTTGGCGGGGGCCCCATTTTATGGTGCACTTCCAACTCAAAACGAGAAAGACTTGGGAAAGCACTAAAGAGACCTTAAAAACAAAAACCAAACTGTGTTGCCAGTTCACAGAGATGTTCTTGCACCAAAGAAAATGACTTCAGGGCCCTTCCTTTCCCTCTTTTCTGTCTTGCTTTCCTCCACAGTGTCTAGAAAATGACACCCCAAAGCAGGCCACTTCAGGCTACAAACTTACAGCTCTGCTGAACAGAAATGTAGGGGAGGGCTTTGCTCTGAAGCCCCTTTTTCTACCTAAAGATGGGGTCCACCAAAAGGGAGCAGTTACTCTCTGATCCAACCCTATCATTCACCAACCAAGGAAGATTAAACTCACCACAAGAAGAAAGAACACGTAGTCTCCACGGCCAAAGCCCAGGCAACTCTCCTCTGGACTCATCACAGGTGATCACTCCTTTTCCCAAATCTCTCCACAACCCCTGCTTCCTCCCTACTTCTTGACAGGTATTTAAGCTTCATCCGGCTGGCCTTTCTTCGAGTTTCAAACACTGTGTGACTCCACTGGTGTGTTCACACATCTATGTTACTTTCCTCCTGTTTATCTATTGTCATTTTGTTTTCTAGACTCAATTTATCAAACTTTCAGGAAATAAAATTCCTTTCACCCTTATACTGACTTCCTCCCAGTGCAAATATTTATACAGTTTTTACAGTACCCACTGCTCAGGCCATGAGAATTGCAGAGATCAGAATAATGTAGACCAGAGCTCAGGAGCTCACAGTCCATTGAGGAGGCCAAGGAGAAGCTGGGTAATTTCTACACACTTACATGAAAGGCTGGGACAGGGGCCAAGGAATCAGAGGAGATCTTGGCAAAGATTTAAGTGGGTTCAGCAGACCGGAGGTGAGTGAAGAAGATATTGATGCTGAGGGTCTCATGAGATGAGGCTGAGTGAGGAGATGTTGCAAAAGTAACCAAAGGCAACCAGGACAGTCTCACTAAAGGCCACTGATCTCTTCCAGATACTTATACCCTCCCTAGGGTCAGGCCTAGGCCGATGCCCCCAAGACTAGAGTTCTCTCCTACAGATAGTTCGGATCCCACTCCCACTTCTCAGAGACTGCTTGCACCACTCCAGGCAAGTCCTGATATCTGAGGTCCTCTGTCTCTTCAAAGGTGTCACATGCCCCAGAGTTGGCAGGAAGACAGGAAATCTGAGGGTGGTGGTCTGCACGCTGAGTGTGGGCCCTCACGAGAGAGTGTGGTGGGTCAGTCTGGGACTGGTGAGTTTACAGGAAATGCAAGGGGACACAGGAAGCACTGATGACTATGGGAAGGGGACATTTGATTTTTCAGGTAAGAGATGGCAGCACTTGGTTCAGGGGAAGAGAAAGCGCCATTCAGAAGAAAGGTCTATTTTACAGGGGGAAAGAAATGGTCTATTCACATGGGAAGGGAATGGGAAATCTATTTGCAGGTAATAAAAGGGAATTGCCCAGTGTTACTGTGACTTTGGAGAAAAGCAGAAGAAGAAACACTTTTTAAGCCAGGCGTGTGTCCGGAAGCTACCGTTTTTATTTTTTAATTATGATTTGACTCCTTTTTACCTGTCTTTATTTTTTCCTACTCACCTCATTTCACCCCATGACTCTGATCCCTTATTCTTAACAGACGAGATGGGTAGGAGGTCCACCTTCTCCGGCTGCTTCGGGTCAGGGGGGCCTTGACCCTTCCCAGCCAGGGGCCAGAAGTCTCTTTATCTGAAGGAGACAAGGGAAAAGGAGTCTGCTTGATGATCAATTTCATCTGATGGTCCGGAAAGGAGACAAGAACATTAATAAGTTACTAACATTAGGAAAGCACAGACTAAAAATTAAAAATAAAATACTCTTGCAGAATGACTCCAAAATTTGTGGACGTGAGACAAAATCAGGCATCATTTGGCATAAGCCTTTTTTCTTTTCTATTAACCTCTACCTGTCCAGAGGTGGAGTTTAAGAGCATAGAGAATCCTCCCTGTTTTTTCTTTAAAAAATTTGAGCCCCTCCTATTTTAATTATAACAATGGGCAAAGAATATATTACAGTATATATATATATAAAATTTGTGAGTACTAGGCCATTAAATTTTTTTTTTTTTACCATAGGACTTAGGGCCTAGACCTGAAGACCTTTTATAGCAACCAGATCCAAAAAATATAAACATATAGTCAAAAGTAGATAACAGAAAATTAGTTCCTGCCACAGAAGTAACAAAGCTTAATAGCTGGGATAGTTGTATTGTCATGCCTTTATTTTACAGGCACACCTACACAAGAAGCTACAGATTCTCTAGAGGGGCACTTGAGATTGTACTGAGTACACTTTGGGAATAACCTGAGAGGCCGATGGACGCATTTCTGAAGAATGGGTGGGCCTGGGAACCATAGCCTCTGACAGCTGTAGGGTAATATGTTCTAAGTGGAGCTGGAGATGGTCGGGGCTGGTGCAGAGTTTGGGACCCCTTTTTAGATCTAACCTAACTTTTTTATTAATATTACTATTTCTGTAATTTTTTTGTTATACTTTCTTCTACTGGGTGGGTGTTTAAGATCAAATGAAAGTTGGGCTGGGGATTTAGCTCAGTGGTTCCGGCACCTGTCTTGCAAGTGCAAGGACCCGGGTTCGATCTCCGGTAACCACATACCATACTGGGTGTGGAGACTCATGCCCAGCAGCAACCAGTACCACATACCACAGTGCCAGGCGTGGTGGCTCACGCCTGTAATCCCAGCACTCGGGAGGCAGAGTCATGAGGATTGCTGTGATGTGAGTTTGAGGCTGAGCTCAGGGCCAGCCTGAACTACAAAGCGAGACCCTGTCTCAAAAAACCTAAAAAAAAAAAAAAAAAAAGATCAAATGAAAGTTTAAAATTTATATATAATTTGTCAATGTCAAATTAAGGCTCCTCGGAGGTGACTTTTTCAGCCCAGAAAGGAGCCTCTTAGCTCTGCTCATTTTCCCCTGACCAGCTGTGACATTTGCAGGATGGATCATATGGTCTTGCTTGACCATATGGCTTTTTTTAAAGCATGGGGACATGCCTCTCTTCAGTGACCTTCCTATTTTGTAAAGTGCACACGTGTTGACTCCTGTCCCCCCTCCTCCCCACTCAGGAGATGGGGCGGGGAGGCTTACCAGAGTTGCAGAACCCTTTCAGAAGGGTCCCCTCTTGGCCCCATTGCTGGCTGACTTTGGAGGACAAATGCCAGAATACTGGCTATCTTCTTAGCCCAAGTATCCCTTTTAGCTTTTGGTCTCTAGGTCTCAGTGAACACCCTGAAATAGAAAATATGACTGGAGAACAGCCAGCCCTTCTACTAGTCACGGTCAGCACTAGTAGAAGGAGTCACTGTTGTATTTTCTTTGGCCTATAGGAGATGGTCTACCATCATCACAGTGCTCAGGTTGTCTTTCAGAAGTCATATTTCTGACGAATGTTAACAGATTACTGCTAAAAAGTTTTACAAGAGGGCCAGGGATTTAGCTCAGTGGTTCCAGCTCCTGTCTTGCAAGCTCAAGAGCCCAGCTTCGATCCCCAGTAACCACATAGAACAATGCCGGGAGTGTAGACTCACACCCACCAGTAATCAGTACAATATACCACAGTGCCAGGCATGGTGGCTCACACCTGTAATCCCAGCACTTGGGAGGGAGAGGCAGGGGGATTGCTGTGAGTTTGAGGCTGAGCTCAGGGCCAGCCTGAACCACAAAGTGAGACCCTGTCTCAAAAAGAAAAAAAAAGTTTAGGATAACAGTTATCATGACATTATTATACTAAAACCATTAAGTTCTATTTCTTGTTTCATTATCTCTAAAAATAATTTAATTTCCCACTTGAATATAAAATAACTTGTTAATGGGTTAACTTTATTCAACTGTAAAATAGTAAGTGACATAAACAAATTATCATCTAAATCTGCATTGTAAAAACAGTGAGATGCCTTTTTACATAGAATGTACTTATTTTCCAGTGTATTTTGTACATAATTAATGAGTTGGTCTTTAACCTTTACAGTGACACTGCTTGGACTTCGGAGCTTAGGCACATCAGATTATCAGAATACAATTAAGAACACATAAATATAAGCTCCAAAACATCTTCTATTATAAATAATTTTGCTTGAAAACACCATGTATGCAAGGTGTTTTCCTGAGTTTTGCAATTTAGAAGGCTTATGCACTTGAAGAACATAAATGCACTTAATATATCAAGAAGTTAACAATAATTGGTATCACAGATATAAACAAATCTTTTACATATATGAAATTAATCTTTACTGTTAAGCTAAAATTTAGATTTCTTTAACAGGTTTACATAGTATAACAGCACTAAGAAGAGTCAACGGATACGTTTAGGCTTCCCACAAGTTTAGGAAACTATATTTATGACTACAAACTTATTAACCAATTTATAAGTATGTTATTTATACTATAATGCTTATTTAGTCAAAGCCAATGAATATAGATCATATTTTAAAGAACAGGACTGGATTGTACCAAATTTAAAGCATACAGATGCCAACAATTTTGATCATTTTATACATCTAAGGTTCAAGATGAGAAGACTTGTCAGTTATTTCGCATGATTAAACTTACGTGATCTTAACTCAATAGACCTAACATTAAAAACTTAGACTCTCAACACATTTTAGATTTTGATATGTAGAGGGTATGCTCTAACCTAAGATAACAGTTTTTTATTTAACCAGTTAAACTGATCATAGAAAATATTTTACAACAAACGAGACGTTAAATGTTCTTTAATTCTTAAAACTCACTTTCATTGTCATTGTTGTTTTGATATTCTGTTTGTTTGTTTTTTGGTCCCAGGAATTGAACTCAGGAACTTGCACTTGCCAGGCAGGCACACCTGGCCCCTAAAATTTATTTTTTAAAGTAACCAAAAGCCTAACAGCAGAAAACACATGCCATTATCTTGACAAAACGCAAAACCTTTCTTTCTGAGTCAATTTTTAGAATTTTTATTAGTACCTATTTACAGCACACAGTGTTGCTATTTATCGTGGGGAACTAACATATTTTCATTCTAATTATTCCTCCTTCTCCTTCCTCTTCTTCTCTCCTCCCTCCTTTGCAAAATTAATCATAGCATTGAATACCTTTTCTTTTTTTGAGACAGGGTCTCGCTTTGTAGTTCAGGCTGGCCCTGAGCTCACTATGTAGCCCAGTCAAGCCTCAGACTCACAACGATCGTCCTGCTTCTGCCTCCTGAGTGCTGGGATTACAGGTGTAGACACCATGCCGAGCATTGTTGTGTGCGGTTTCTGGGGATCAAACCTGGATCTTACGCTTGCAAGACAGACACCGGAACAACTAAACTAAATCCCCAGCCCTAGCATTTAATGTCTTAAGAAAACCTTATTGTTTTAGATATGGAAAACTCTTTAACTTTTTAATTAAAGCCAAATTCATTATATAGAGTAATAATTTTTAATAATATTTGTTAGGCTGTGGGATAAACCGGAGGAATGCCAGAGAAGCACCATCAGTGGAGAAACTGAGGCAAGTTGTCTCAGGCAGCCGCTTGGTCCACCAGCCAAGGGAATTCTGTTTGGCAACTTCACACCTCCAAGGCTGCCACTTGAGAGAATTTCCTATATTACCATTAATGGAGAATTATATATTGGAATTTTAACTCTTATAAACTTAAGAAAGCCATCTTAAACCTTTATATATACCGCATCTTTTCTCTGGTATGAGAAAATAAAGATGTAAATGAGTCCTAGAATTGTATGTTATATATTGTGAAACAGAAAATGCTCAATGTAAAATAGGAAGAAGGGGGAAAATGTTGAGATTGTAACAAAAAAGTAAGGAAACAAATTTTATGTATATCGGGGGGCAGTAGGGTGGGTGGGACTATGGGAAAAAATGAGAATTAAATTGTGTCTTATACTGGTACAAATCCCCATTATGGAGTACAATCATGATGCGTATATGTAATGTACCAATAAAGATTAAAAAATTTAAAAATAAATAAACCTTTATATATAAATAATTTATGAAAACATTTAATTATTCACAAAGTATTATTTGTTTATAAGTTTTAAGAAGCCATAAACACTTAATTTATAAATTATCTAGCAACTGATGACTCAGATGTTATAGACATTTATAACCATTAATTTCATTTCTATTTATTATTTACTCATTCTAACAGTTACTTTAATTACTCATGGGTACCAAGGCACAGCACAGTTACTTAACATTTTGAGCCAAAAAAATGTGTACATCAGGAAAAGAAAAACTCATATAAATGTTTAAATGCTAAATTTATTGAAACATGATGAGATTAATACAAGCTAGGTACCTTTGGCCTCTATAGCTACAAAGTTTCTCAAAGTGGTGGCCATGTGCTCCAGACATTTATTAGCAAGGCAAACTACTGAAATATATATACGTTCTTTGGCAAAATAGATATAGATATGTACATATAAATCTCCAAGGAAAAACTATAAATTATTGTACACAGAAAACAGTGGACACTGTATTTATAAAACCCACTTTAAAGATAAATCTTATCTTGATTTGCTAACAACCTGGGTAAAACATGTTACCAACCCAAAAGTCAGCTTTACTTTTCTCTTATCAACCAATTTAAACTGACTCATTGTTAGGCATGTGGACAGAAAACATTTAGGTTGATATCACTTATCAACATTTAGGTTGTATCCACTTATCCATACACCCATTTAAACAGAACTTTTGAAGGACAAAATACACCCTAAAAACACACAGAGAAAATATTAACGTAAATCAGATAACTTTTATGTTACCAAACTTCGAAGCTTTTATTTAAATTTTATATAAACCTTCAGCCAAGCAGTTTTACCCTCTAATATTTTAAGTGACTTTGAAAACCCTTGAATATTTGTATAACTTTTATCAATGAAAGCTCTAACAGAGCCAGAGTTCTGCCAAGCAAAAGGAAAAATAAAGAGGAATATAAATTGATATGAGCTCAACAGATTTTTTTAACAATGCAACTGTAGGTACTTTAATCAACTGTTAAAAATGTACCTTAGCATGCAGACAAGAAAATGTACAGGTGACACGGGAAACAATGACAGTAAGTCAGAGTACAGTTTGGGGTCCCTGGCCAGGCTGGATGTCATACTCTTTTATTCTTGGTTTCAGGTTTCTAAGTATTGACTAGTCAGGTAGAATTTCCCCTGGGGATATCATTTAGCACTCGTTTCAGACAAATTGTAAAATATTTTCTTTACTCCAGACTACTCAGAATCCTTTCTCCTGTTAGCTCACACCACAGATTCACAGCCACGGAGAATCAGAAGCGGGGAGAGAAAGGCCGAGAAAGGCCACAGAGCGCGAGCTGGGACGTCTGCTCATTTTTCCTCTTTACATAAAACCAACTTTGTGGCTTTGTCTTTTTACTTTTTAACTTTTATTTAGAGAAATATAGCGAAGAGTCAACTTTTTAAAATTCTCTGTTTTACATTAGTCTCAATTAAGATACAACCTGGAAGTGACGTTTTGGGGACCGACCCTGAGTTACCCGTGAACGTTTAAGGTGCACTGCATGCCTTTCCCATCTCCCTGTGTGCTCCTAGAAGTAGAGAAGCAAAGAGCAGGAGGAGGAAGAGGGGGAGAGGAAGGAGGAGGAGGAGGGGCCAAGCAAAGACAAAGGAAAGGAAGATCCAGGGTCACCCTGCCCAAGCAGCAGGGCCACCCCCCCCCCCAGTTTTTTGTCCCAGCTGCTCCAGGAATCCCTGCCAGTCATACACAAATGTGCCCCAGGTCAGGCAAGACTGCCACCCTAGCTATTACTGTTGTCACCAGGAGAAACACTCTGGCTCCTGCCACACAGCTACGTAATCCTTTATCAACAGACCAAGAGGTAAGAAAAATCACATGTACACAACAGCCGGGCTTTACTCAAAGGTGTTCTCGTCTCAAGACCTGTAACATATGTGAAGAATCCAAGAGGGTTTAGATTGTAACAAAAAAGTAAGGAAACAAATTTTATGTATATGGGGGGGTGGTAGGGTGGGTAGGGCTATGGGAAAAAATGAGAATTAAGTTGTGTCTTATACTGGTACAAATCCCCATTATGGAGTGCAATCATGATGTGTATATTTAATGTACCAATAAAGATTAAAAAAAAAAAAAAAACAACGTCTAGAAGTGCTTCTGTCAATAGTAACTAAATAACCCAGAGTCCTGGGTTGATAGGTCCAGCGTTGATCAAGCCTTGGGAGGTAACAGCAGGGTTTGTCACACGCTATGCAAGGGCTCTACCACCGATTTCCACCTTCAGCCCTTTTAACTTTTTACTTATAGATGAGGTCTTGCTAAGTTGCCCGGGCTGGCCTTAAACTTAGGATTTCTTCCACCTCTGCCGGAAAGATGTGTATACCACCACTGGCTTCTAGAAAACATTTTTTAAATTAAATTATTAGCAGTAATTCAAAGTTTTCACTGGTGTATATTGTACTAACCAATTCTCAGCATAAAAAAGGTATTACTTGATGAGGCAAATTAAAAAAAAAAAATAAGGGCTCTATAATGTCTATCCCACATGGTGTTTTTATAATGTGATGTTGACAGCCATCGGCTCCATCATATTTAAAGGATAAAGATATAAGGCAAAGATTACCAAAATCTTCTTTCACCTGGCAAGATGAGCTGTTTGATTTCTGGGACCCACGTAGTAGATGATCGGAAACTCAAGACAGGGAATGGGCGTCCCGCTGAACGTCCTCTGCTTCCAACAGATGACCGGTGGGAAGAGCCCAGGGACAGGCCTTAACCCTATTCTACCCACGGGGGTGATAAAGTGCAACTGTCATCATGCCACGTGTTTCGGCTAGAAACGTGGTAAAGGCAGTGCTACCAAAGTCCTTCCACTGTTGCAGCCATTTGAGGAAAATCATGGTTTGGGGTGAAGAATTAAGTTTTTTAGTACATAAGATGTGTTTTGAGCATGTACCAATTCTCCACTGAATGTAATCGTGATGTATTGTAAACATGTACAAGTGAAAAGAAAAAAAGAAAAAAAAATAGTACCTACTTGTTTTGATAGGGAGATAAATTTAGGGCTAAAATTGCTGTAGGAGTTGTAGAGGGGACAATCAAGCTGGCACTAGGGCACAGAAACTGTGAGGCCCCCAAGATCACCCGGGGTGGGGGCGGCCGAGTCCCGACAGCACGATGGCATGGCACAGCTACTGCCTCGCTGTGCCAGGGGAGGAGGTGTCTGTGCCCCGCTCCCTCGCCAGTGCAGCGTGGAGCAGCTGGAAGAGGAGGGGAAAGAAACGGGGTTCTCGGGCAGGTGCCCCTCCTACCTCCTGCGTGTGGCACTGGCCCTCCGGGAAGGCCCGGGAAGACGGGAGTTGAGCCTTTCTTGGCCCAGCAGCCTGGTCGTGATTTGGTTTCCCCCTCCACCTCACTTGCCTACCTGGGCAGAGAGACAGAAACGGTCCAGGGCCTGAACAGAGCCCCCGCTCCCTGCCGCTCCACTGCCTGACACCAGAAAAGGTAGAGGACTCGAGTTTCCTGACAGGTGAAAATCTCAGAAAGAGGGGAAAGGGCAAGAAGGAGATGGCTGGGGAGGAGAGTAGGAAAGGGAAAGCCAGCGGCTTCTCGGTCCGGGTCCACAGACTCCTGGGCCCAGGCGGCTGGCCGCCGTCACCGGACCATCCCGGCCTTGCCGGCTTAGGACACGCCCCGCACGGAGAGGTAGGTGGTCATGGCGGAGGACACTGAGTGGGAGAGCACAGGGGAAGAAGGAAAAGGGCAGACGTGTGGCCGCAGCGACCGCCCCCGCGGGGCCCTGCCCGGCTGCGTGAGACCCTGAGCTCACGACGCGATCGTTCTGTCCCCACCTGTGGCCCCGGTGAGCAAGTTTTAGTCGGGCTGACCTAAGGGAGCAGCGGGGCGCTCCTCCGGAGGGGCCGCTCCACTTTATAGGGTGCTCGGTCGGGACAGACTGGGGAAGAAAAGGCAAAGCCTCGGCTGGCCCTGCTGCCCCGGGACCCCGACCCGCTTTCCCACCAGCGGCCTCGCCCAGAGAAATCCCGCTGAGCGGCGGGAGGCTCCTGGGATGGACAGTCCCGCCCTCCCCTGGGGGAGACTTAATGACTCCCTCGAGGAAAAAAGGACTAGTCAGTCAGGGGCATAAAGAGATTTTCTAGCCAGGATTCTTACAGAGCACACTCAGGTCCGGGCTGAGTATGCGTGCGGAGACTTGGGGGTGTAGAAACCATGAATATGGAAAAGGGGTTCCGTTTTCAGGGCAAGGTGACAGCTCTGGAGCATTGGGGGGAAAGGCTTGTTTTACCAGAGAAAAATGTGGTCTATTCACAGGTAAAAGAAGCCATGTACCCAGTCTTGGGAGGAAAGATGACAAAACATCTTTTGAACTGGGCTTGTGTCCTGAAGCTGCAGTTTTTATTTTTAAAATTATGATTTTCCTTGTCTCCTTTCCACTCGTCTTCCCTTTTTTCTATCCTCTCCCAGGCCAAGAGCCGCTCCCCCGGATGCTGGGCAGAAACAGGTCTCTGTGCGGGGAAGAAGGAAGTGTCCCCTCTGAAGTGGCCTGGGTTGGAGTCCCAGTCAGCCGTGGGAGAAGCAGTGAAGACTCAGCGGCGGCGCTGAGCAGGCCGAGGGCGGGAGCTCAGGCCTGGCCTCCAAGTGCGGCCGTGTATGTTCTCTTTCTACAGACCAGAACTGTCCCTCTGGAATGCCTTGGCTCCGCAGCTGTTTGAAAATCCCCTGGTACTTGGAGACAAATGATCCAAGTCAGGCTGTGCTAACAGTTCTGCTGTGGAGCCAGAGGGAGGTGTGACAGATGTGGGCCTGCCGCTCAGGCCCTGGCCATCCATCAACGCCCAGGGAAAATCCCACAGGCTTCGGACTCTCCGGCAATCCTGTTTACATTAGAACATGACTGAAACTTTTTAAAAGACAGAGAGAGACACGGCCAGAAACACCCAGGCCCGCAAGCTGCCTCGTCTGTGCAAAGGCAGAAAGCCTTCAAGGCTTTGTCCTGCGGGCTGGAGTGGTTTCCTGTCAGACTGTCCCTGAGGAGCGAGGGACATTCTGGAATTCAGGAACCACTTCAGACTGGCAGGAGGAGAGAGCTACAAGGCTCCACACACCTGTCACGACCAGGTCTCCACCTGGCTTCACACACCCGCCTCAGATATCTTGTGCATTTGGCCAGAGGGGCTGCTGACAGAGACAGATGTTTCTACCCCAGACTATCGAGGCTCAGATGGCTTTGCCCCGCATGGCGAAGGAATGCAGTGCTTTGCACTGGGCCTGGGGTAGCAGAAGGCCCTGAACAGAAGTACCCTGGAGAGCCCCAAAGATAGGAGGAAAGGCCAGGCCAACAGAGGCCCAGGAAAAGGGGTGTCGCCTGTGGCAGCTGACAAACTTGGCTAGAGAAGGATCATGCACCTGCCTCATCTGCAGAGAAAGGCTGCAAGTTATGGCTACTTTGCTCTGACACACCCCATTAAATATTCCTGGAATCCAAATGCAAAGGAACAGAATAAACCACTCTGAAGTGCCAAGCAAAGGCTGACCTGGCTGGGTGGGGCCAGGTGCAGCTGGGCATCCAGGAGCCAGGATCACCCCGATGCTTTGGGCTCTGGGCGGGCGGTCAGAGTCAGGTGGGTGCTGCTCCTGCCACCCCTCTGTCCAGGCTGAGTCTGGGCTGAAATTTGCCCCCAGGGGGGCCGAGAGTAGCCGGAATGGTGCCCCGGTGCTGCACCAGGGGAGGGAGAACTCAGGCTGCCCTGGGCAGAGCAGACCCTGACACACAGTGTACCGGCCTCTGCTGTGCCTGCTGCAGATGAACGGACTCAACCCTCACAACAGACCTCTAGTGTGGGAGTCAACATGCCCCCAAGTGCAGGTGGCAAAATGGAGGCCACGGCTCAGGATGCGAACCCACAGCCTGGCTCCAGAGACCCTACCCTTCCCCAGGATGTGCTGCTGTTTCCAACCACTACACTTTAAAGTCGACCCCAAGTTTGTGTGACGGGCCACTTCCCTGTCTCCCACGGGCTCTCACGCCCCTGGAAGTTTCCCCAGCACCGGTGACTGGCTGTTCCCCCTAGGTCCAGGCCTCCAGCTGCATAGACTCCCCCTCCAGTGTGGCCAGGGCCCTACAGATCACCCCGAGCCTATTCCCAGTAGTGTTTCCTTCCCTCCTAGGGAAACAGAGGAGTTTTTACAAAGCTTGATTGCCAATAAGAAAATGAGAGATCTTATTCAAACAGGAAGAAGAACAAGAGACGGAAGTGGAGGCCGTGGCACTGGGCCTGGGGTACCAGAAGGCTCTGAACAGAAGAGCCCTGGAGAGCCCCAAAGATAGGAGGAAAGGCCCGGCCAAAAGGAAGGAAGGGTCAGAGGGTGAAAGGGTAGAAAAGTGTGGCTGTGTCTAGACGCCTCTCCAAAGAATCCTGCAGTCATAGGCGCCGCTCTGTCAGAGCTGGCTGTGTCCAGTATGTGTGACTGGCCACGCCGCGTGCTGAGATAAAGGTGTCCGGGTTAAGGGTGTGAGTGCCGCCTGCTCTAAGGACAGGTGGCCTGAGTAAGATATCAGGCACAGGGAGAGCAGTGGTCATGCTTCCTGCGCGCTGCTGCCACTGCCATGTCTTCTGCTCTCTGATGCCCACGCCACCCTGCCTTAGAGCCAGCCAGTTACGGACTGAAACCTCCAAACACTGTGAGCAGAAATAAACCTTCCTTCATTTAGTTCTGGACATAAGATATTTTGTCTCAGCAATGAGAAAAATAACTAAGACAGAAGGGAAAAGGTGGTTTATGAAGAGAGAGAATTGACCAAAAAATAGAAATAGAGCTTTTACAAATGAGAAGAGGAATAGGAACTCAAAAGAGCAGGCAGGGATGAGAGGGGAAGGGGACGCAAAAAAGAGTCAAGATGTGCTATGAACACGTACAAACTCCCCACGATGAATATAAACATTAGGTTTTTTAAAAAAGCCAATGAAGGAGCAAGAATCCAAGGCCTGTCTTGGATTAGTTAATGGATTCCTCAGGGGGTGCGGGTCACCGAGGTCTCCCGTACTGGAGGGGACACTGAAGGCGGGACCCCTCTTACCACCTCAGCATCAGAGCCCGCGTACCTCCAGATCAGAGACCAGGGCCCAGGGTGCTGGGCGGCTGCTCCTCTCCCTGCAGGGGGATCAGACGCTACTTCCTCCTGCTCCTCAAGGCTATCTTCTTTCCCCTCCTCATGGTCTCAGCAAGGCTTTCTCAGAGTCCTGGGGAGAGGCCTCTTCGCTCAGACTCACCCTCACTCTGGCTGTCAATGGTACCGCAGCCCCAGGGCACCACATCCTTCCTCCCAGGGATGCCCAGCTCCTCACTGGGACTGGATGTTTGGTTCCAGGACACACGTCAGATGAGATCTCAAGCCTGCTTCCGACACTTTTAAGTCTGACAGGGTCCCCTGCCCAAAGGAAACAGCCTTGGTGTCACGATGTCATGTGTTGCCTCCGTGGTGTGGCCCCGCCCCTCGGCCTTCACTTTACTTTACCTAGCCAGGGCAGACTAGCCACAGTCTGGTATGCATCTCCTAGTCATCACACAGAGCCCCATCAAACGTCTCCTTGGCTACACTCAGACACCCCTCCAGGAGCATTCTGAAAACTGCTTTGCACCTCCTTCTTATAACCTCTTGCATCACATTCTTTTATTTAAGTGTCTGTCTCCTCACTATGATGCTCATGAGGTGGTGTCTTCATTTGTGTATTTCCAGTAGCCAGAGTGGGTTGAGGGGCACATACTGGAGACAGAAGTGGATCTCCACTGACCGACAGCAGGAACACATTCCTCATTTAGCTGTGGCAGAGACACACTGGGAGAAACTGAGCTACTCTGCAGCAAGGAGGACAGAGAATCCTGAGTGCTGCCACAGAGGGACAGAGGGACAGAGGACAGGCATGGAGTCTGCAGGTATCTGGTGAGCTCAGGGCAAAGCCAACCCCACTGTTCCCCCAGCCAAGTGACCCAAATAGCCAGCTATTGGCAGCACCTCCTGGCAGGCCTGAACCCGCCCCTGGCACTTCTCCTTGTAAATCGTGGCAGGTAGGCACAACTCATCCCTGCTGCCATATTTTCTGACGCCTAGTGAACAGCAAGCATCTTCCCTGCCCCACAGCCCCACCTAAAGCCTCTAATCTATAAGTCAGTGCAGCTGCCTGGTCACCAGAGAGAGGTGGGCTTCAAAGTCCAGCACTTCCAGTTCAAGGCTCTCTCAGCCTAAACCTGTTTCCTCTTCTTCAAAGGGAGTGAAGAGCCATCCCTGAGGATCTGTTGAAAAGGGCAGAGGACACATGTAGAAGCATAACTAGCAAACAGAAGGTGCTCAATGCACGGTAGCTCTGGGGCTCAGGGCCCTCCTGGCCTTTCCTTTCAAGTTGGTGAAGGGCAGTTGAGGTGGTTGTAGGTTTGTGACCCTGGTCAGGGAACAAGCTCGCCTGTGAGTGCAGCACACGTGGTAGGGACATGCAGGCTAGCGTGCAGCAGGACAGGCTGTGCGTAAGACAAAAATAGATCTATACATGTAAAGGCACAAACCTAAAGACACGCTGAAGATAAATACCAGCATTAAGAGTCCTGGAGTTATAAGGGTTATTTTTCTCTTTGTTATATATTTATCTGTTTATTTTGTTTCAAAAATGAGCATGCCTTACATAACAATAAGGAAAAGTTAAACCACATGTTGCAGAAATCTGCATGCAATATGGTCCTTAAATTCAAAGTACCATCTGGGACTTTCGTGTCAAGGAATCATGGTTTACAAACTGCAGGTGGCTGTGGCCTCCGTGTGGAAGGAATTAAGGTAGCGGAGCCTGTGTGTGTGTGTGTGTGTGTGTGTGTGTGTGTGTGTGTGTCCTCCCCTTAAGCAAGTCCCTGTGCAGAGAAGGCATATCTGCTCCCAGAGAGCCGCTTCCCCACCCACAGCCCCCCAGAGAGAGCCTTGTAAAACTGATGGCATCGTTACTTAAAACAAATTATTCATTGGGTATGTGGTACTTGGGATCTTTATTTTTAGAAATTAAGTTACTTTTTTACTTTATTTGGGAGCTGTGGACGTAAAGGAACACTGCAGGAAAAATAAAGTCATTTCTATAGTTCAAATTCTTTCTTCCTTATTACTTTCTATTTTATAAATCTGCAAATTAGTTGGGTTTCTTGAAGCAAGAAATACTTTACTCACTAAACAAAAACTGGCTCTACCACCACAGCACCACATGTATTTCCAGATAAAACTCTGGTGCCCTGGCCTCCTTCTCTGGCATTGGCGTGCTGGAATGTGCTGCAGCGAGGGAAGTGCTGACATTCTGTGTCTATGAAAAGCATACGGAGTCACTTCAGAGGGCAGCTTCTCACCAGGCCTGCTCAGAGTCAAGCAGCACACTGAATTAACTCTTGACAGCCTTTTCAGTTCTGCCAGCCGATCACATTTGTTGCAGGGAGGCATCTGCTTCCTAAAATCGTAGTTACTCACCCTTCCATTAAGAAGAGATTGGAGAAACATTTGGTTCAAATCATGTTAACATAATAACCAGCCAAGGGCCAAAGAATCAAAATGAGAATTATGAATCATAATAAAAATAATGTCTTTAAGAGGCTAAGTGATTCTCTAAGACTATCTAAAGTCTATTTTCAAATGGAAATTTTACAATGCAGTTTGTTTTGAGTAGGTTAATTCAACAGCTTCACTATATCAATAAGTCAGGCTCTTTCAGTCTTTCTGTGTTGCTACCTCTAACATTCTGGTTTTTGCCCTTCTTGGTCACAAACCAACAATTCTGAACCATCACATCTTCAAGCATAAACATCCCAAACCCTATTTCTAATTCAATCGCTGATAAGAAGAATAGACAATGCAAAATGAATAATACATCAATGTCTGGAGCTGTATACAGAGCTTTCTTCCTTCAAAACAATAGTCTTGATATCTGAACAAAATCAGGGTTTGGTAAGAAGAAAGAAGGGGAGGTTGGATGGTGCATGGCTGACTCAAGAGCTGTCCTAGACGTACAAGATGTATAACTGATAACACTTACATGTTGAAAGACACCAGAGAGATTCATTCATGGTTTGGGGAGGGAAATAATTCAAAGTTGAAGGCTATGCCAAGCCAAACTATGAATCATGTTAGTCCCAGGGAGGAAGAAATCAAAAAGTTTAATTTGCATGAA
>PVIR01024957.1:0-25544 GCA_004026965.1 Petromus typicus | reverse complement strand
GCCAAGAAAATGTCTTACCCTTATGATACTTCATGTAGTCCTGGTTCTTTTTCTTTTCCCAATAGACTGTATTATTCAAACTCACATTCATTTTAACATCGTTCAAATCTGTGCTTTCAAGGTGATATATAAGAAATAACAACTCGAAAATCAAACCCTGATGAAAGTAAATTCCATGGTGTCACAAAGTGCATTTATTCTCCATATTCCATGAAATATGCCATATAAATCATTATTTATGTTGCATTTCCAGCAGATAAAAAAATCCCTCATATTCACTCTGAAAAATTAAGCATCTACAAAAGTGACATTTGGAAATGTAACAATTTCTATCTGAGCTTTATTTAAATATTTTACTTGAAAGTAAATGATATTTCAAACATAATCAAGAATGTGACGAAACAGTAATTCTATGTCTGTAATCAATAATTACTTTTGAGAGACTATTTAACATTATTTATTACTGAAACAATTTTTAAAATTTAACTATCATGATATGTGAATAAAACCAAAGGAAAGTTAATAGATTTAAAATCTTTATTAAAGAATAATTTACTTGAGTCTGTAGATTCTATTTGCTTTCATTTGCCATTGCATAAGACAAGGACCTCATTAAAAATCAAAGAAAAAATAATGATGCTTTGATGAGATATTCATAAACAAGAGCTACCACCAAAATGTGCTAATTTATGCCCCAATTTAGAGTACACAGGTACTAAAATACAAATACTGTTAATATTACAAAGCACCAACTAACCCTTTTCTAATGACTTGGGAAACATGATTGTCCAGAAATGCCAGTTCTCATGATTAGCAAAGTACTTGTTCTCAGACATAAACTCACAGTACTCCCACAGGGAATGGACATTCTCCTCATCAGCCAGCTGAGGAAACCAAGGCACAGAAAAATTAAAAATCTTGCTTAAAACATACAGCTACTGGCTAACAAAACTGGAATGCAAACAGATGATTTGTCTTCATTGTCTATACTTAACTTTTTTAAAAAAGTTTTTGTTTTATTTTAACTTTTTCTCTAAACTTTTGTGGCTTCATATTTACCTACATTTTATTTCCTTGCCATAAAAATTTCTACCACTACCACACTGACAAAGGCAACTCACTGATTAAGTTTATAAAAAGAATGAAATTTGAATGCTCGAATATACTAAATTTTTCTTAAAGCCACATATTATAACACATTCGATTTTATATGTACACAGTCACAAGAAAAATAGGTTAAATCTTATCAATTAAATTAACTACTCATGGGTAACTTTAATCATATCATTCCATTATTTCTACTTTCTTACCTTGTTGAATATGACAGGGTTAATTATACTGTTTATCAATTTATATGGTGCTAGACCCAATTTATCCAAAATGTTTATGATCTTGTAGTTGAACTATACTTTGTTATGTTTTGAAGACTTTAATAATCTTACAATCCAGTGAGTTGAAGAGTTATCATATTGCATCACATAAAAATAAAAATTATTTTTAAAAAATTGCTATTTAGCTCTATGCATGGATTGCAAAAGACAGATGGTGTTGAGAAAAAGAAATAATTACATGAAACACAAATGCCCTACTGTAGATAAGATTCATGGATAGATAAGTTAAAATATATATATTGCTAATGTGTATCTGGAAGCTTTTAAGAGTTTTATATAAAAAAAATCTAGCTAAAATGTCCTGAAACATTCTATACAAGTGAAGCAATAACTGACTTAATTTTAAACTTAATGATTTTCTTTCACACAGTAAGTTATCAAATAAACATTTATTGAAATGAATTGAATTCAACCCTTAAAACCACTGATTGGTATGATAAAGCCATGTTTCAATATTTTCTCTGTAAAATGAAAAATAAAATAAAATTGAGAAGGAATCAGAATTTGGCTTCCAATGGCCTATGTTAAATGAGATCTCATATCTTTAAGTTAGATTGTTTGCAAAGGTACAAAACATTTACTCTACATTTTCACACATCTGTGTCGCATCAATTTGTACACTCCTGACTGCATTCACATTGTATTCAGAGTTCTCATGGCTCCATGTTATTCTGTCATTTTTTCAAACAGCTCTGTCCTTATTTTATCTACTACTTATATAATTTTTTCCAGTTTAGGGGTCAAACACAGGGATTCAATTGCTCCATTACACCTACCACCGCTTTTTAATAAGTAGCAATAATTTTTATAAGTGACAGAAGAGCTGGTGATGGAAATAGGAAGAGTATTGGGTAGTCTAGAAAGAGTTAGCGAAGTTGATCTTTCTTTTTTTTTATCTTTATTGGTACATTAAATATACAAATCATGATTGCACTCCATAATGGGGATTTGTACCAGTATAAGACACAATTTAATTCTCATTTTTTCCCATAGCCCTACCCACCCTACCACCCCCCCCATATACATAAAATTTCTTAGAAGTTTTTTTTTTCCCCCTTTTGGGAAAAGGTCTCATTTTTTATAGCTCAGGCTGGTCCTGAACTCAGCCTTTAACTAACAGCAATCCTTGTCTCTGCCACTCAAGTGCTGGGATTACCTGCACTGCAGTAGGTGGTTTTGATTGCTGGTGGGCATGAGTCTCCACACCTGGCATTGTTCTATGTGGTTGGTAAGCAGAGACGAAACCCAGGCCCTTGCCCCTACAAGGCAGGTGCTAGAACCACTAAGACAAATCCCTGGTCCAATAATTTTCTTGAAATAGAAATTATCATTTGGAGAGTAACTTATCTAACTATATATTTTTATATTTCAGGTAAATTTGTGGCACATGATTAGAAATAATTCAATAATTTTATAATCAGATTAAATGGTATGTAACTCCTGAAATTTATAATCATATTCACAATGAAATTATCCTATTTTTCACTCTCATAAAATATGACAATAAAAACTAAATTTAAAAATAATGCTTAATATTTAATTTGTTGGCTCTAGTCTTCTTGGGAACTTATGAATTTCTCACCATTATTTATAAATTCTTCACCTGTAATTAAAATCTCTTCAGGTAATTTCCAATGTTTGCTAAAATAATCTTCAATATGTCTTTAAATATATTACAAAATAGAATAAAGAGACAAATTTAAAAAAAATAATTGCTTTAAAAACACACGGAACACAATCTTTGTCTTTACACTTCAGCAAGTTCCCCTAACTGGGCAATGTGTTCATTAAGGTCATTGTCTTGATTTATATTGGCTCTGAGAGGTGGTGCCGGAATCCGCGTGCCCGGTTAATGCAGCTGAAATTAACAGATTGACTCTGCCATGCCCTATTCATTTTCCATGAAGAGATTCAGTTAAAAGGTGCATAGCTTGTGATTCTTCATTTTGCAAGGATGAAAACTAGATCATCACCTAAATTTGATGCAATTTATCCTCACTTTAACTCATTGGAAATAATTAGTTCATTTTCTTCTTCATAATAACTGTAAGTCTATAACCACTTAAACTATTTCAGTAAAAATAGTCCAAAAATACCCATGGAAATTATGCACATATTGTAAGCAAGGAGTGGGGAAAGAGTTCTCACATGACACTCTGTCAGCACCAAATCCTCCTGAATAATTTCCATTCTTCATAATTTCGTATCACTGAACTTAAAACATGATTCATACAGCAATTTGAATATTTAAAATTCCATCCAAAATAGGAGGATTGTTTTTAACTCTTTCCTGATGTGTGTTACTTTATTATTATTATTATTTTAGAATACTGTGGTTAAAGGGCACTGACTATGAGGCTAAGACCAAAGTTCCAGAAAGAAGATACACTTTTCTCACTGTGATGCCAAAGAATGAGTAAACTCACTAGTCTCTTGTCAGTAGCTTTAGAAAGTACCTGACTCCCCTTTCCCATCTCTCCAAGAGAGGAGTAAATGTTTGGAAGCACATAGGGGATTTTCAGGGTCCTGAGTCCCTAAGTGGCCAAATAAAATCTTATTTTAGCTTGAGCAATAAAAAAATCTGTACTAAATTAAGCTGCTAAGATTTTAAAATGGTTAACAGAGTAACTACAGATATAGAAAGTATTTGTGCCAAGTAATAAAGGCAGCGAGTAATAATAGAAGTACAATTATATTGAGAAGTGAAAATGGGCTGAATTACCAAAAACAGGAGAATGAAATTTAAAAGCGTTTCAGATAAGTGTGGGTTATATCTAATATAAAACTATACTATTCTATGTACATATTTCTTTGTGATATTTTAAAAGAAACTCTGGGATAACAAAGGTTTAGAAATTAAACACTTCATCAAAAGGTTATGGACAAAAGCATTTTTTGTTAAGTATGGTACGTAGTAGAGTTAACTCTTCAGAAATGAAAAGATTTATTCAAACTATATCAGTAGTTTGTCAGAGAATCTTTCTGTTAATGGTAAGAATGAAACTACTATTTTTACTACTCCACTGGTAACTGAACACTTTTACAATGCTTCTTAAGTCACACACCCTATTTTAAGCACTTCACATCTGTACGATGTTATCCTATTGGAAGGGTGTTGGTGTTATGCTAATTTAAGACATTAAATTTTGGCAATCTAGCACTTCTGGTTCTACAGTTTACTGCTTGGTAATTATTTATAGATAATGCTTTTAGTGTCTTAAGTAAAATACCTTGGTTTTACATGAATTCTGGGGTTTTGCCAGAGGATTAAAGCAGATAAAGGAAAGTCATAAGCAGAATACTATTAACTGTGTGTTTAGTCCTTGTCTTAATATATCTTTGTTGTCAAAAAAAATAATGGTTGAATGAAGAGAAATACACATAGCAAATTTTGTGTATATCAGGACAGGATGGGACCTGGTGGTCTCAACGCAGAGATAAGGACAAGTCTCTGGTTCCTGTGTCCCCAAAGACTGAGAACAGCTAATTTAGATACTCAGTCTGTAATTAGCTAATTAAAAGCAAGGTTGTGAATCCTGCCAGGTTAAAGGCAAGCTGTGATGTTCTGGTGTGCAGCTGAGAAACGACCACATTGTATGAGGACATAAGGTCCAAATAAACTGTTTGATTCTAAGCCCCCATTTCACCTTTTAAAGTTAGATGACTTTCCCTTGGCTGGCCATGTGAATTTTAGCAAGTTACTTAACCTCTTAAGCCACCCAAACCTGATCTTCAGACTCCAGACAATAACGCTACCTCAGGATCAATGTGGAATTAAGTGAGATAATGGTGGCAAAGTACTTGGAACACTTCCAACTATGTTACCAGCTACAAGGGGATTTATACTGACAATGTTTAAAAGGTGCTTGGGAATACAGCCATTTTAAAATACTTATTCTAAGATGTTCTGTCACATTATATGTTTAGGTTTAGTTATACAAATTATTTGTCCACTTCATTCTACTTTTTATACAATTTTCTTTCCTCTTCTAATGGCCTACTGAACAAAATTTAAAGAAATCATTTCTAGTTTGCCCTTGCAGTTTTCTTACAAAATATGTGATTGTTTGCTCTGAGGAATTTATGTGATCCTGTATTAAATTACTAACTGTACATTTTCTAATTTTTATATCTCAAACAAATTAGTGAATCTCATTCATGGTGGATAATGACTGCCCTAAAAATATGACATATAGAGTATATGTATGTATGTAATTATGAAAAATTGTAAATATGCATACACATAATTCATGCATTATTAAAGATATGCATAATGTGGGAAAGCTTGGGAGAGTAAGATCATTTCAGAATATATTTGTCACTCTCTGTAGATTTCACTCAGATTTTTACTGAGCTTGACAGCAGTTTGGTTTCTAAAACTTAGCTACTTAGCTACTTGGTTGATAGCATATTATTATTCAGTAATTATGTATCTGTGGCCATCTGGTCTCAACCCTCTCTCTCCAATGCCTGTGAACTGCAACCTCGACCCAAACTTGTTGTCTTCACAGGTTAAGCTTGCAGTTCTTTGCTTTCCAGCCTCCCCATTGATGTGCAACGTCTCTCTTTTCTCATAAGGTAATTTATTCTTGAAAATATCCTTATATAAAAGAAAGGTAATTATGACTTATTTCCAAAGAAAACTAAGCCTCTAAATTCTCTATAATCTATGTTACAATTTTCAAGTCCAACAAAAATAGGTGCAATTCCTCATTTGCACTATTACACATTCTAGCACAGATTATATATTTTCTCATTTATGAGTGAGTGGGAGATTATAATTCCTAATCTTCTAACTTTTTTCCAAGGTGAAACATACCTCTTGTAAATAAAACATATGTGTGATAAACACATACATAATTGAATTTATGAAAAACTTCATAGCATTAAATGCAGAATAACTGAATAAAATATTTACTGTATAAATAATATTAATTGTATAAACTGGCAAAACAACCACATGGCAATGAGGAAATCAGTATGGATTATATGCATGTATTAGTGTATGTCACAGAATGTACTTAGATTGAAATAAACAATCGACTAATTTAAATGAAGAACTAAGAGGCCAAAATTTCGAATTTAGATGAAACTCCTTAATATGGAACTATCTCAATTAATAAATCTGGAAACATGACATTTCAGAATTCAAAAGAATTCCAAGGATCTATTCTCTAGACTAAGAGGAGAAAATAGATATGCATGAGTGCGGGTGTGGCAGTGTGTTACATCATTGTGAAAATACAAATATAGCAACTTCGTGCATTGCTCATTCTGAAGGAAGTTCTTAAATTATCAGCTCACTTTCAAAAGGGCAAAATTAATAAAAGACTAGCAGTTAGCAGCAGCTCTGGTCCTCTGTTCCTCAACTGTCTCTCGTAGCCAGCCTCACAGAAAATCAGCCAGTATGGACGCCTTTTGTTGTAATGAGCTCACTAGGGAGAAATGAAATTTTCAACCATTTCTACTATTTTTCAACTTTATCACTAGCTTTCTAAATGAAGATTACAGAAAAAAAACCCTAAAGTTATTTTGCAATCATTGTATCCCATGGCTTGCTAAGGGTCTTGATTTTGTGTAAAAGGAAGGAACAAATATCAAGAAAACTCTTGTGCTGCCTGCAGTCACACTGCCTGAGCAAACCTATACCCCAAGTGCTCTGTCTGGTTTGCTGTCTCTATGAGATGTGAGCATAATGGGATGAATATAAAGCCCCCACTGTGCAGAAAGGATTCTTTATGTTTGACATTTATTTTCTAAAATCACACTTGACAGTTATTACTGACACTCTATTTCTTCATGACTAGAATAATAAGTATAGCAAGACATGTTAATAACTACAAATATAAATAGCATCTTATATAATAAAATAAGCATTATAAAGTGAGAAAGATTATGTCCTACCTGTTTGTATTTTTTCACCTCTTTGAGAAAAGTAGTACCTTTTCCTAAAGTAGCACCTTTTTCACTACTGAGAAAGGTCTCTGTAACTCAACACTAACAAGACATAATAATCAAATATATAAAAATATATTCAAGGACACCACAGATAATGTTGGGACAGTTTTTTTTTCCTCCTAGAAACAGAAAGTAACAAAGGAAAGAACAGCTGAAAACAACTCTGTGACTCACTAAAGAATTCTGACTTTCGCTGCAAAGTGACCAGGAACCCAACATCTAAGCCATCCTATGCATTGAGAAAACATAGTTTGCGAACTAGGGATTTAGCTCAGTGGTTCTAGTGCCTGCTTTGCAAGTGCAAGCACCCAGTTTCCATCCTCGGTAACCACGTACAACAAAGCAGGGCATGGTGGCTTATGCCTGTAATTCCTGCAGTTGGGTGGCAGAAGCAAGAGGATTGCTGAGTTCAAGGCTAAGTTCAAGGCCAGCCTGAATTACAAAGCAAGACTCTGTCAAAAAAAAAAAAAAAAATGCTTGTAATTCCTCTTTAAGTAGTAAGTGGTCAACAAGGAAAATATTTTATCTGTTTCAATCTAATTATGCGAATGTACATGATTTAAAAAGAAAGGACATCTTTTAAAATGTATAACACAAATAGCTTGTATTTGACTATAATTTACATTTTTGTATGTGACTATGGTGTATATTTTTAAGTTTTACTATATATTGAAATGTATTCTTAAACATTGCTTTGTACTATTGTTTAGCTGGGATTCAGCAAAAATTGTCTTGATATTCCAAAGATATTCTATTCTTCATTGACTTAAATTATGACAAACTCTAGCATAAATACTTCATAATAAATTCCTAAAATTATTAATTGCTAAATTATTGTAGTTATCTAAATCTAGATATATAAATAATTTTAATATCTAATGTTAAAAATTTTGGAAACTCAGATGGTTGTATGCATTAATATTTTTATTCTGATATAATCTAAATATGAAATATTTATAATGGCACTAAGAAATGGGAAAAAATACATCTAAAGCCTATACACACAACACAAAAGTAATTATCAAAGTTTGTTTCATGTTATAAAGTTTCAAGAACAACTTGAACACTTAAATAAAATATGTTAAATTATTAGTCATTTAATTCTAATTATTTGTGCTTCATATTTCAGTAAAGCACATTTTTCTAAAGTATTTAAACCTAGAAAATAATATTTTTGATGACAGTAAAAAGAACAACACCAAGAATCAAAAGATGAAAATTTTAGAAAATAACTTGTTGGTAATTTTCATATCAAAATCATTTAATTCTCTGTTATTAAATTATAGATTAGTGGATTTATTTCCTTAACGTTATTTGCAATCTCAATATTTTCAGTATATTTTTCATGGGGTTATGATCATTATTGAGTGTAAAGCATTGATATCAATTGTTTATTTGTAAATGTTGATAATAAATAGAGCTATAATTGTACATCAGAGGTAGAGAGTTTACCTTATATATTCTAGGCCCTCAGTTTGATTTCTAGGCCTAAAAAATTCATTACTTATCTATTTGACTGACTAAATAAAAGTATTTATGCCAGAGTATATCAAGTTAGAAAAATAGAAACACTGAACCTATTGCTTTTGAAATTATTGTTTATATTAGGAGATAGTCAACCTCCAAAAATGCCAACTCCTACTGAGTTGTTTGCTTTTAGAATACAACTACCATGCTACTTTAAAATACAATCCTATGTTTTCATTTTTCCTTATGTTGCACTGATTAGATCGGATGAAAACAGAAGAAGCTAAGTTTCTTTCAGTCTCTCCATTGAATAGCAAAATTTTGTGAAAATTCACACATTCTACACATATGTTCACACATACACACACACGTGCACACACGTACACACGCGTGTTGTTCTTTTTACTGTCATATCACTACAGGGTACCTACTTATAACTAGATTGCCAGGATTTAACAGAATTATCTGGAAATAAAAGCTAAAATTTGGTGGTCATCATCTGCTATCGGCTTCTCATTCCCACCTCCAATTTTTTAAATATATTTTATTGCACTTTTACAGTCATCGGTTCCTCATAACAAATCATATTCTTTGAACTCAATATGAAGAGTGATTACGAGCATAATCAGGTCAGTGTAAACCATTCCCGTCAGTATCAAGCACCCCTCTCTTCCTACTTCTGACAGTTAGTTATCAAAATATCCTATTAACTCTACTGAAAATCATTTCACAATAAAATACAGTAGTAGCTACATAGGAGTAACACATTCTAAATGAGAATTGTTGATTGCCATAAATTTGTATGAGAGTTACTCCTTACATGATAAAAACAGGAATTTAAAATTAGCTAGTGTTCCTCAAAATGGTACTTAACTTTATATCAAACACGCACTTTGAAATCAGAGGTCTGAACTCAAAGCCTACAGCTCCTTAAGGATGTTTGTTTGCTACTGATAAAAATATGAAAAGCAAAAGTACCATATAAATGAAAATTTTAATGAAATATTTTGAAAGCCTAACAGCATATGAATATTATAATATTTTCAAACAAGTAATTGACAGCCACACTCTGCCCTATCGGGAGTCAGCCTTTAGTTAGGAACAGTGCTCAAAACTTCAGCTCTTGAGTCTACTCATTTCCATACACTAAAGCTAGATCTCCCCCTTTCTTCAGTTAAATTTTTAAAAAGCTGAGCAGTATTATAAAGACCTGGGAAATATAATTTGTTTTGTTTTGGTTTGGTTTGGTTTTTTGAGACACAGTCTCGCTTTGTGATTCAGGCTGGCCCTGAGCTCAGCCTCAAACTCACATCACAGCAATCTTCCTGCCTCTGCCTCCCAAGTGCTTGGATTACAGGCGTGAGCCACCACGCCCGGCATTGTGGTATGTGGTACAATTGCTGCGGGGCGTGAGTCTCCACTCCCAGTACTGTATGTGGTTAACTGGGGATGGAACCCGGGTCCTCGAGCTTGCAAGATAGGTGCCAGAAACACTGAGCTAAACACCCAACCCCCTGGGAAATGTAATTTACTTAATATTAAATCTGTTAAGTTTCTAAATGTTTTACATTTAAAAAGTTATACAAATACAAGTAGAAAGGTTCTATTTTAGATTTACTTTAACATTCTGTGATATTTTTCTGTCTTTTGGGGACAGTTTACAGCTCTATTTAGTAACAATGGAAGATTAAACACAGTGTCGCATTGTAAATACTTCATGATTTAACTTTGATTAAAGTTTTCTTAGTTGAATAACAGAAATCAATACATTTATGAGTATGAAACAAATTTAATTACTCTTGCTAAAGTCATAAATATGATATAAGTATGAACAGCTCATGGAATGCATATGTATTAATGTGAAAGTTTTAGGAGAAATATCCATATACAACATTCACAAACTCAGCTCTCTCCTTGACTCTAGTTGAAAACTGAATGGGACAAGAAGTGAGTCAAATTTGGCCCTATGGTTGATATTCAACCGAACCACTGAGCTTGATTTGGTTTCTTTCTAACTAAGTTTGTGATCATTCCATATCACAAAATCTGTGTCAAAAAAACTATATTTTGTTTAGTTTATTATTCTTGTCATTACAAATAAATATTTTGTATTTACTGATAAAGGTTTTATTAATGACATCTCCCTAAGAAAATCCTTTATCTTATAATTACTGTCATGTGTTTGATGACTAAATGCCAACGTACACTACTCTTTAATATCTATTATTGTCAAATTCTCACAATTTTTAAATGATCAAAATTAGTGAGCCAGTGGATTAGTTCACAGCTCATTATGTTACAAATGGACTGAAGATAAAATGTTGCCAAGAAGCTACCTTTACCCCGGGAAAATTCTCAGGTGGGAAACGGTGACTATATGAACAAATCTAGAAGCTTAAGCCTCCACCACTCTCCCCTGTCAGGTGCCACTTAGCTAAAACTTCTCCTCTGGGAAACTGGCTCGTGACACACGAGGCCATCGGAGATTATGATTCACTTTATGAATTCAGCCAGAAGTTTTCTTAGGTGGTTCTAGAACCCTTTGGTCTGACATTCAAGTATTAATATAATACAAAACCATACTATAAGAAACAACTAATTTACTTATCAAATTACTGGCAATTGAAGATTACTTTTTTCAAATAAAGAGTCAAATAAAAATGAGCCTGATTTATAATCATATTCTCAAACAAGATTTGTAAGGATTTTCAAAAATTTAATATATCCATTCCCTTTTCAAAAATCATTGATACAATAATGTGTCTAAAACAAAACATTATATTTCAATTATTTTTCTTTTATCAATGACATAGTTTATGCAGCATGATATTGAAAACTGTTCTATTACTGTTTTTCTGCTTGAAGTATGATCACAATTTAACTGATTATATTATGTATCTACTGCAGTGAATCCTATAATTAGCCTCTTTCTTCACATGTTATTTAACAGAATTCCACAGTATAATCGTATGTGTGGATATATATTTCAGCAGAAATATTTCATTTCATAAAGATTGTCTTAAAAGGGAATCTGAAGCCTGTTTAGAATTTTTTTTTTTTTTTTTTTTTTTTTTTTGAGACAGGGTCTCACTTTGTGGTTCAGGCTGGCTCTGAGCTCAGCCTCAAACTCACATCACAGCAATTCTCCTGCCTCTGCCTCCCGAGTGCTGGGATTACAGGCGTGAGCCACCACACCCGCACTGTGGTATGTGGTACTGGTTGCTGCTGGGCGTGAGTCTCCACACCCAGTATGGTATGTGGTTACCGGGGATTGAACCCGGGTCCTTGAGCTTGCAAGACAAGGTACCAGAACCACTGAGCTAACTCCCCGACCCGAAAAATACTTTTTTTTTTTGAGACAGTCTTGCTTTATAGTTCTGACTGGCCCCAAAACTCACTATGTAGCCCAGGCGAGCCTCAGACTCACAGCAATCCTCCTGCCCCTGCTTCCTGAGTGCTGGGATTATGGACATGAGCCAACACTTCCAGCCCTGTTGTATGTGGTTTTCGGGGATTGAACTCGGGATCTTGTACTTGTAAGGCAGATGTCAGAACCACTGAGCTAAATCCCAGGTCCAATAATTATTTTTCAAAGTCCTCATTATGGAATGTTGTAAACAGACACATTCAGCTAGTATATTCACTCGGATATCAAGCATATAATAATGCATGTAAAATGACTAATCGGAAGCCTGGTATTCATTCCATTTTCTTCCTCATTGTGTATCCTTCAAAAAGATATTTGGAGTCTAGCAATTATCTTATAAATTAATAAGATAAATAATCTTTTAATTCCTAAATTAATTTGGTATATTCTCACTAATAATTAATAATCACAGTTTCTTATTAATAATTAGTTAATAATTCTTAGTAGTGCCCATTTAAAGGTCACATTACATTTGAATTAAATGATTGGGATGAATTAACAAAATATTACTGCATAAAGTTTTAAAGTGTTCATTTTTAATACTTTGGGTATTTTTCCAGTTAATGAGTAGAGTAGGGTGGTATGAGGTAAATGTGGCGATTTATGCGTATGTACTAGATTTGTAACATGCACATTGTTTTCAAAGTTGCAGTCGAATTACATTAAGTGTGGAAGCACAACACACTGTATTTTAGAAAGTAGAATGGTGAAATTTGTACCTGGTGAAGGGATTTATTAATTGGTCTGGAAGGAAAATTTTAGCACTGGTGTTTGCTTTTGGAAGCTGTGCATGTAATAAGGCTGCATATGCTAATTCAGTCACTCCTCCAAAGAGGCCTCAAGAGCTGAGAAGTGGGAGGCTAAACAGGCAATTGCTAGTGTGTCTTTACTACAAATCAAACTATTATTCAAATATGCTGTAAACATTTAAAAATTTGAAATATGATGGGATATAAAATGTAAAATGGTGTATTCATTTTCCTTAAACATATAATTACTGAAGTAAAATAAATGGAGCAAAGAAAAATTTTAAAAAGGATAAATAAAACAAATACCAGACAGTCCACACTAAATGCAAAAGTTCCCCCATATGAATGTTTTCTGTATAAGCTAGAATCATGATTTGTTCCTTTATTTTCACTATAATGAAGGAACACAATACCTCCAGGAAAAATTAAGGTTACATATTCTGTTACCCAGATGCCCTTGTTGAGTTGACTGGCTTAATCTTCCCTCGTCCAATTGTTAATTATTATATTAGTACATCTTTTTGATGCAAATGAATAAATACATTGCAGGGAGATGGTAAATATTCATAGCTCAGCCCTTGCTCTCTTTCCATCAAACCCCTCTTCATTTGCATAAGGTCTCTCTTATTTCTTTCTTAACCTCTACCTACTAATTTGTTCTTTAAAAATATTCTTACCACCAACCAGGCCTCAGTACCACTACTTGCAAATAAATTTTTTGAGGCTCCACATATTCTATTCTAATAAAAAATGTATTTATTAGAATATATTCTAATAAAGAAAAATATAAATTAGGGTTAGAACAAAAAATTAGTGGAGAAGATCATATCTTTTGGCATAGTTATTTTTATTTTTCAAAATCTGACAGGACCAGTGTGATGAATGAAGAATTTTAAGAGACTGTATTGTAGATAGACTGCATGCTCTTTCTGCTTACCCAGTAGGTAAATAAATGTAGAAATTATAAAATAATCTTCTCCAAAACTGCTTTCATTTCATACATCAATAAGATATTTTTTTTTCCTCCTATAACTTCTTCATTAAGTATTAGATCAACCTTATCAAATTCATTTAGCTGTCCTGGGTATCTTAAAATCTTTTGGGAATGAATGTGAAATCTGTTTACTGAGAAAACTGGAAAAGGAAGTCAGTGGTACATATGTATGATCTACACATGATCTATCTTAATATTGCCCTTTGGGCTAGGGATTTAGCTCAGTGGTGCTGGTAGCTGCTTTGGAAGTGCAAGGGACGGGGTTAGATTCCGGGTAACCACGTACAACAATGCCGAACTCACGCCCACCAGCAATCAGAACCTCATACCACAGTGCCAGAATTGGTGGCTCCAGCCTGTAATCCCAGCACTCGGGAAGACAGAGGCAGGAGGCTTACTCTCAGTTCCAGGCTGAGCTCAAGGCCAGCCTGAACTACAAAAGTGAGACCCTGTCTCAAAAAATAAAAATAAAATAAAATAAAATAAAAATAAAAATAAAAAAATTGGCCCATTGCCCTTTACCTTCTGGTTAGTTTCTAAGCCTTGCTGTATAGTCTAATGACTCTGAAGCAGAAACTGTGTTCGCTATATTATATACTCTAGCTCCTTCATTAATATGCTTGTAAGTGATACTAACGTCTAACAGTTCACAAAAAGTTATGATCGCATCAGTGTTTTTTAAAACAAATATACTTCTTAGGACATCACTCTCATAGAACAATGCATGAGCTAAATCAATTCTTAAATGTTATCTAGAGCTCAGAAATGTCTGACCTTTATGAAAACTAAATATAAAACTAATTATAAGAATCAGTTTGAAAAGGAAAATAGAAGCTATAATATAGCAACGTCCAACCTAAGGAATTTTTTATTAAAAATGTGATTCAGTTTTTCCCAAGGGGAATTATATGCTATTAAATTCATATGGAAATCTGGTGCTTTTCTCTAATATTTCATTCTTTAGTAAAAGGGAAAATAATCAACATAGAGTATATGAGAATATGAGTATATGAGTATATGAGAATTTTATTTTTATTTTATTTTTTTTAGGTTTTTTGAGACAGGGTCTCGCTTTGTGGTTCAGGCTGGCCCTGAGCTCAGCCTCCAACTCACATCACAATCCTCCTGCCTCTGCCTGCCAAGTGCTGGGATTACAGGCGTGAGCCACCACGCCCGGCACTGTGCTATGTGGTACTGGTTGCTGCTGGGTGTGGGTCTCCACACCCAGTATTGTTATGTGGTTACCGGGGAATCGAACCCGGGCCCTTGCGCTTGCAAGACAGGCGCCGGAACCACTGAGCTAACTCCCCGGCCAGTATATGAGAATTTTTTTATCATTTGTTAAACTAAACAGGCTCAGAATTCTCCTCTCTTTTCTGTCTCTATCCAAACCATAGAAAACCAATCATATGAAGAATGTCATTCTTCATTGATTAAAACACACAGTCTGAAAAATTCTATCTTACAAAAGATCTTACTATAGGCATAAAGTTTACAACTCAGTATGTCATTATAAAACCATAACTCTCACAAAGTTGACCTAGTTTCTACAATTAAAAATTCTTTTAGTAGGACTAGTCCATGTAACAATACTAACATTCAAAGGAAGCTTAAAAAAGAAAATATTTCCTAGTACATAAGTTTTCTACACATTTGAAACATAAAAGCTACTTTCTATTATTTGTTAAGGATTTACCAAGATTAATGCCAACATTAAAATGCTTCTCAAAAAGCAGCAAAATGTTGACAATTGATGTCATTTACAACTAATCATGTTATCTACTGAAACTGTGTTTAAAAATAATATTATCTTACTGCATGATGAAATCCTAATATCCTTGACAGATACTATCCATAGAACAGACAGCTCATGCACATATAATGTTAGTTTTTCAACTTGCTACAGATGTTTTTCTATATGTAATAAAAAGAAATAAAAAGAGTAACTGGCAATAGTATGATTCCAACACTTCAAAATAACAATAAGCAGAAAAGATAATATATATAGTAAAAACAAGTGCTACATTTTTGTGTACATTTTTGTGCTACATTTTGTGTTCATTGTCTGTCTTAGAAACGACGTAAATTTGGCATAACAAAATGTTCCATATTTTACATATTTCAAATTTAAGGAAAGATTAAAACCATAAAAGCAATTGTAGTAAAATTTTAAATTTCAAACTGTATATGTTAAATATGGCTCATATAAAAATAGATAATTTAATGAAAATAGCAGCATATTATAAATGACTAAGCTAAAATAAACACAATGTTGTTTATTTTACACTGACATAAATTATAAATGTAGACTACTGAATTTTCTAACTTCTGATTGCTTTCTACTGGATTTATGGCTTTAAAAGATACTTTTACACAGGGCCAGGGAGTTAGCTCAGTGGTTCTGGCTCCTGTCTTGCAAGCACAAGGGGCTGGGTTCAATTCCCCGGTAACCACATACCATACTGGGCATGGAGACACACACACACACACATACACACACACACACACACACACACACATATATATATGTGTGTGTGTGTGTGTGTGTGTGTGTGTATGTATATATATATGTGTGTGTGTGTGTGTGTGTATGTATATATATATGTGTGTGTGTGTGTATATATATCTATATATATATATATATATATATCAGAAAAACCTACATGCATGCAAATTTCAGTCCTTGTACATAACATAGTTTTATTAGTTTCTTTTCATTAAACCTATTGACCATATTAATATATGATACATATATCATACATCAATATATCATATATATGTGTCATATATATTGATATAATCCAATAAGAATTTTTATGAAAAATGAGAAGTTTAAGAAAGGATGGACAAATTATTCCCTTTCTAATCATTTGGGTAGAGCTGAGTCACAGTGCTTTTTGATGTTCTTGTGGGGAGCTGTGAGGAAAAGGAAAAGTGAGAAGCACGACCTGGGGAGAATTTTTTTCTGCAAAATTGTCATAGAACTTTAGTGAAATTCTTTGCTGAAGAATTTTATAAATGCAACTACTTTTTTAAAGTGCTGAAGTCATCACTATCAACTCAATACAGTGAGGTTTTTTTTACTCATTTTCAATCTGTTATGTTTAAAGCCAAGACATTATAGCCCTGTGACAATTACATAAAGTGATTTATACTTTTTCAAACATCTAAGTTTAAGTATATCTCTCTTTTGTTCTAAAATACATTTTGTATCTCCTTTCTTACATTAGAATGTCAACTACATATACTAAGGAAAAAGTGCAAGCACAGAAAGGCTGTCATTGCTTTATTAACATAAATTGGCTCATCATGCTGCTTACCTTCTAAGTGATGCCTTGAATTCTATTACACTGAGTCAGATTTGATAACAGAATGGAACCACAGGCATATTCATCTATTTAACATGTTTCTAGGGAATTTGAATATTCTTAATAAGCTCATTGACTAACATAGCCTTACTGTTTCCCTCAAATTGATTAAACTTCAGACTGGCTTCTTGCTGACTGTGGGCTTTGACCTCCCTTTTCTTAGAGCTGTTTGTTTTTTTTTTTTAACATGTAATTGCAAATTATTTTGCTGATCCTTTGATACATATATATATATATATATATATTCATCCATTTATGTAGATATAGATATGGATATGGATATATAAATCATCTTGCTAGTGTCCAAGCGGAGAATGCCTTTTAGATGGACCTCAGAACCATTCGTTAAAATACAACTGTGATATTGCCTATTTCTCTGAGTCTCTCTGGAAAGATGGATGATTTACGGGTGCTCCAGTCAGCAAATAGGGGATGGCCTAATTATAGAAAAAAATAAGGAATAGTTCAATGGCTCAACATTTCTATGTACCTAGTGACACATTCCTCTACCTTTCTGACAGTCCCTCACAGCCCATCCTTAAAAGTTTGTGGGGGACTTCCCCATTGATCACACCCAAGCTGGTTGTGAGCAGTGCAGGCTGTGAAGAGTTAATCTCACAATCTGCTATTTTGAGATATGGATCCAACTGACTGAACTATATGGCAGCCAAGTCCCGAGTGACTCACAAGCAAATTCTGAAAGAATGCTCTGCCTCTCCTCTTACAAGCTTGGATGAATCAGCAAGGAATCCCTAGGGCTCTGGTCTCACCCTAGCTTGACTATGATGTCACCAATGAATATCAACACTTGTAGCTGGCCTGGTCTGTTGCTGCTTCCCCCCTTGGCCATCCCAGCCTCCCATTTCTCTCCTTAACTCCTCCATAAGTTTTTCTTTTTATCTGGAACTATAGTACTGATCAGGAAATCAGAACCTACCTTGGGGTCTGTGATAAAAGTTCTTATTGCTTTTATTTCCATAGAGCCGAACTCAAACTTAGATGCATCTATCCTTTCCTGCAACTATCTTGAATAAATTATTGTTTCAAAATCTAACTCTGGCACTTTTTTCTGTGATATTACTTAAGGTGAACATAAGACCTCAGCACAGTCATGACACTTAACTTTGAGTCACATTAGTGTATTAGATGAAGAATTTGGGTGAGTTCTCAAATGTTTCATGCAAAATGAACAAAAACAAGTTAAAAGAAAAAAGACTGTCATAGACTGGTTAAATTTGCTGGAAAATCCCTATAATTGCTTGAAGACCCTTTTGTATTAGTTTTCTTGTTTTATTTAAGTACATCCATGGAGAAAATGTGATTCATTTAAAAGATTATTTAATACTTAAATTCCTTTATACCAATTACTTGAATGAATTCAGTTCATTAAGATATATCTAGTTTCTTCTATAAGTAAGCACATAAATCTCTTAATCATTTGTATATAGAAAATTAACCTCAGAAAATTCCTTAAATTTGGACATTTTAGTGTAATGCAACTAGATGATATTACACATATTTTACTTCAGAAAAAGAAAAATAAAGTTTCACAGATAAATTCTATTATAATAAATAAATGAGAAAAATATCTCTCAAAAGAGAATCACTGAAAATTATTCCCAAGAAATTAACTTTAAATAATCGGGATAAGGATCCTTTTAATTTCATTTTAGTAAAGAGGTCACTATGAAAGTACTAACAAAGATAATCAGTCTCAATAATTAAATGCCAATTAACTTAACCAGCAACTTTTCATTTCTATTTTAGGATGAAAAATGCATAGAATCATAGTTGATTTTTATCAAATAAATCCAGGCTGTTTTGATAATAAGGATTGATTATTGTAAGTGTTATAGTCAGTGATAGGACCTCAGCTAACATGAGATAACATAAGACATGGCTTTCATTCCTGAAATATATATTTAAGGATGCACAAACAAATCTAGTATGATCTAGTGTGGCAAAATAAAATATTGCATATGCATGAGAAGGATAGAAGAAACCTCCAAGTTTAATCTGAGGTTAGTGGAAGGTTTCCACAGAGAAAAGTCATTCTTAAATATACTCAAATTCAGGTCTACAAATGAGCTATCCAGACAATTGAAAGTACTTAAACATGAAACCAAACTAATTTCCTTGAATATCTACATGGTATTGTCAAGTGAGATTAGTTAAGGTTTTAAAAAAGTAGAGAAAGCTGGTGCACCTGAAGTCTTGGCCACTGTATTGGATATTACCAGTTCTTATGATATAGATCTAAAATGTTTCCCAAAGTCTCCTTTTTCAGAGGTGGGGATTTGGCATGGTGATTGGATCATGTGGCTACTATCTGTATCAGCAGATTGATTCATTGATAAGTTCAAAGCTGAATGTTGTATTAGTGGATTTGGCCTGATTAAAGTAGGTGGTTGTTGGAGTTATGACCTAGAAGAATGTATTTTTGTCCTTGGATTCTCCTTCTTTTTATTCTCTTTCATTTCCTTTCCTGCCCTTCTCTTCTCTTTGTTTTCTCCTCTCTTCTCCTCTTCTCTTCCTTCTCCTCCTTCTCCTTCTCTCTCCTTCTTCTCCCTTACTCTGTCCAACCTCCTGGTCTCCATAATTTAAGCAGATTTCTATTGTCATGCTTTTCCCCATGTCATTTGTACCTTAGAATCATTGAAACATGGACTGAGTCCATTGAAACACGAGCCAGAAAAAAGCTGTCTTCTTTCAAGTTCCAAAGGAGAGTTAATTTTTCCAGTGCATAAATGGGTATAGTATTTGAAAATGATGAATGTTATAAATAATTGTGGGTAACCTCAGTATAAATGATAAACAGATTAGGCATCCAGCAGTGAAATGTACATAATCAGTGCATAATAGTTTCAGATAATAACAAGCTTTTGAAAGCTGTGTCCTATGAACAATACACAATAGGTCTATTAAGTTGAAGAAATACTCTGACTGAATCTGAAAATAATGAGTCACTGTTAAACTCTACTTAAAGTGTCTCACTAGGGTATTAGTTAAAACTAATTGAAATGTGTGAGTTTATCTAGTGAAATAGAAAGCTTGGAGATACTAAATACAGTGAAGTTTTGTATAGTTAATAAAAAAGCATTTTATTCAGAGAAAAATAAAAGAAAGAGTTCTTTACAGACTAGAGTACAAGGTGAAAGTAAATGAATTTGAGGAGGCATTGATGAAGTAAAGTAGCTGTTGAGAAGAAAAGGAACAGGCATCACTATAACTATAAAAAGTTCACCCTCAATCAGAGAAAGAAGCGCCTCATCTCCTGTAAAAGGGATAAGAAAGTGAAGATAAATTGGAGGTAAATGAAGACGTCAATACATTTGAAATACGGTGGATGGAAACTAAATTACTTTATGCCAAATGAAATGGCATTAAGTGCATACTTCAATTGGTTATGATGTAAGAATAGGAAATTTGGGAGTAAGAGGCTTAATCAAATGCTTAAGTGGTTAATATGATCAGATAAAGAAAAAGGATAGTCACCCAAGGAGACATAAAATCACTGTTGAATGTTACTAATACTAAATAATGCAAATTACTTCTCTTCTTTTGCAAAGATTAGGTAATCCCCAGATATCTTTGAGATAACATGTTATGAATACATTGTCTGTGCTTTGAGTTAGTTTTTGTTCTCAATTCTGAGTTGCTCCATCTTCTCACTTCTTCCTAGCTTCTGGAGTACATTTTGCTACCCATTCTTGGTAGTTGTCATCACCCACCTTTCTATGAAGCTCTGTTTTTCTCAAGACATGGAGGCCTATGTGACTATTACTTCTAGTTATTGCTTTCTCAGCTTTTACCAGAGGCAATCAATAAGTTCTTTCAGTTGTCCATGTTACAGCTAACAACTGTGGAAAAATTGTCAGCGTACAACAATCAGTACACCTTATGCACATCACTGAATGACAATAAGTGGCTTGTCCTTACTGAAGCCCAGGAAGACTTTCGAATGGGTACTGCCCAACATTTCTCTTTCTGCCTTTATTCCCCTCAGCACAGAGCTCATCAAAAGTGTAAACTTTCTGTTCTCTCATTTACTTCAAATTGAAGCTTGAAAACATAATCAAGTAGAACAACAGGTGCTCCCTTGTCTCAAGTGGGCTATTTGCATATTGAAGTATCTTTGGATTCTAGGTGATGACTTTTCTGGGGAGTTAAGCTTCTTCCCGGAAAGATCACTGTTTGAATTTGCTTCGCAGTATGTTTTGCTGGAATTGCCTGTTTCTTATCATGAAGAATTGTCAAGTGAATGTGCCCAGCTGAGATTTCCTGAGAATCAAGCTTCATCTTTGTGACTGCCTTAGGAAACGTCTTAGTACAAATGCATCAGCACCATTAAATTAATTTAACACCTTAATGAAAATAACATACAAAAATTGAGACAACTCAAAGGAATACTGTCTATGTGAAAGTCCATTCCTCTGACAGTCATATGAGCTTTTTACTTTAAAATGAAAATTCTTAATCTCCATATTTTATATATCTACTAGAGCAGAATGAGGTTAGTTTCATTTTTAAAAGTAAATGGATATTAAACACCTTTGGCCTCTTCACAGAGGTACTATGTCAAACACATTTCTTTTTATACTGAGCATAAATTAAAAAATATGCATTTTAATGTTTCAATGTTAAATATTTTATATACTTCAATGAGCATTTGTCGGCTGCCATATATAAATGATTATAAAATATTGAAGAAACAGGTGAATAAGTTAATATATAATTCTTGAGGAATTTATAATTCAGGTGGAAAAGGGGGAAATTCAGATAAATCAAAATTTATAAATGAAGAAGTGGAGTCAGTCAGAAAAAGAGAGGGTCAGTACAGGAACTGACATATCAGTAGAGGAAAGGTGGAAAAAACTAAATAGAGTAAGAAAAAGCAACAAATATGGAAAAATAGCAGCAATTTTGGAAACATATTATGTCTCACTGTGTAATTCACAGTAGAATCAACCATCATCTCACAGAATACAAAAATTCTACAAAGAATATGAAAATAAAATAACTAATAACCTCATATATGGGAAGAAGATACGATCAATTTTCTAAGTATCTGATCTTCAAATGTTATTACAGATTTTTAAATTAAAATCTATGGTAAAGGAACTACTTGATTTTCAAAAAAAAATCACTTAATAAAATAGCCTAATCCTTATTAACCCTCTGCAGTTTTTTTTAGAAAAATATAATTCATTAGTGACATTATGTTTTATATTATATATATATATATATAATCTATTGTAATTAATGCCATTATATAATCTGACAAACACACTTGTGTTAAATTTATTTTTGTAACAGTACCTTTAGGCTGCTTTTGATGTTCTAGTCTAAAACATCTACTCCCTTTTACAATAATCTATAATCTATGGCTCATGACACCAACATTTTCAAGCCATTATTTACACAATAATACGTAAGTTGAGTTTTAATTAAATCAGCCATGTTCAAGCTTGAACAACTTTCAGTTTCTTGCAGAGATAGAATTATTTTTAAAATCACTTTCATTAAAACCTATTTTCAAAATCATTCTTTGTTATTTTAAGAAACCTACATATCTTCAGCTATTAGCTACTAAAAGCCTTCATTCTGCACCATACATGAGAAGACAAATTCTAACACAAGGACCTTATGATTATTTTCAAAACTTGATACAACCAAACTTATTGAAATTTTCCACTAATTTTAGTTCGGATAAAACTGTAAATTTTTATTTATACAGTTATACAATCTAAAAGACTTCTATTAATTCCAGTACTTGAAGTTTATCAATCCATTTTTTTAAAAAAAAATTAAACTAGGGTTACAATGAAATTGAAAAGAGAACCCTCAATAAAAGATCAAGGACATGCATTTATTTGGTAATTTGTCATCTGCTTAGGTCCTACTGCTCATGAAGAAAAAGTCACGGAGCCATTAGCAATATGGCTCAGTGAGGAGGTTTTCTTCTGTTCCCATCCGTACCCACAGCTGCTTTGCTCAAAGGTGAATAACTGAGACAGCAGGAGCCAACTCAACACCCTCACCATTAGCTGTTTCAGTCTAGATTACTAGAATTGTCTCAATGTTAAAAGAAAAATCTTTTAAATGAGAAAAAGATAAAAAAACAGACATAGAAATGTACTCATTACCATGTAAATAAATCTGCCACTAAAGTTGTACATTGGTCATTTTTTAAATCAATGTAATAAACTCATGGGGTAATTATGCACTAGATTTTAACATGTGAGGGAAAAGAGTCAAGACAGTTAAGTCGCTAGCTCAAGGTCATACACGTGATACATGATTATTTTTCATAGTGAACTTAAATCTATTTGATTACAGAGTACTGTCCTGTTCTACTCTTTGTCCCAGGAAGGAAGAATGCCAAACTTGAGAAGCAGAAAGTGGGAAGCAGCTAATATACTCACCTCTATACTCCCAATGCATACTCACTTCATAAATAATAGATACGCGTTAAAAACTTTAATGAACTTTCTACTTTTAATGTTTGACATAACTGAGACCTTAGCACAGGATTATTGAGGTAACAGTGATGATTCTAATTAGAAATTCACCTGCTGTTCTTGAGGGTCATTTTAAAATTCTGCTTATTAACTTGTAGAATTTTCCTGCTCAAATTGACTGTCTTTTACAGGAATAAGGTAACAGATCTTGTACACTAGTAAGAAGTAGGATATCATTAAAAAGAGCATTCATGTAGTTAAAGATGGAGAGAAATTTATCAGAAGTAAATTAGTTATTAAATCATCATTGACTGTTCTCTCATTTGAAATTTGAAACATTCTAGGTGGATATAAATGAAATAACATTTAAGACTTCGTTAAGAGTTCACAGGATATTTAAGAACAGTAAAAAGGCCTTGTATAAAATGTTCATGTGTGGTTGCCATAAGCCTCATTATGTGAGTATTCTCAGTTGAACATTTCTATATACGAATTAAGAACCAGATTCCACTTATCCCTTTCCCTTTAGCATAATGAATCACCATAGGAAAAGCGCTGAATGCTTTGTATGTGTCAAGCACTGTACTAACCAGCACAGAAATTATTATCCTGATTTCACATATCAGGGAACTGACTCCTGGAAAGGTGAATGTATTTGCCCAAGGTCATGCAGTTAATAGGTGGGAGAGCAATCATTTAAGTTCAAACCTGTATCACAGAAGCTCAGATGCTCACTGAACTATTTAAGCCAATTAATGACAACAAGCACTACAGAGTTCTGTCTGACTCAACAATGAAGGAGCCAATTCATCATACTGTAGCCAGGTTATTTTCAGAACTACAGAATTCTGGAGCCATGTCTGGGCTTGAAATTATTCTTCTGTGACTTCCAAGTCCATATTGTACCTTTTAAGAAAATGTACATACATGAACAACTTTATTAAGTACCCTAAGTAAACATAGGCAGTAGACATGCTTAGCATAGCTGACTCAACACCTCCTCATTTACATACACCTACCCTGAGGATGCTTGTCTTCCTTCTGTAACGCCATACTAACTTTCACAATTCATACTTTGTCCAATCAATTGAGATCTTGTGGTTTCTCTGTGCTCATTCATTATTTACTGGCCTTCTCTCCTGATCTCCTGGTGAACTAATCTTATAGGCTTTGCTCCAGAAGAACCTCAGACAGAAGTTTTCTTGAAGTTCATTTCAAATGTCCTTGCAGAATCCGCCATGACCACTGATCACTAATTATGTGTCCTGCACTGATGCTTTATGAAACAAAATAACAAGGTCACACAAGTATACCACAGACTACTACAGACAAATATTATGCTTGATTATTTAGCTTAGAAAGAATCTAAGGTGGGAAAAAGATTAAGTGTGTGAAGTTAAATTTTATTTTTATCTCATGCAATCACCTTGGTAACCTGCGACTAGTGAAAAAAACAGAAAGACTCAAAAGAGACATAATGAAGTTAGTAGTTACCTATAAAACATCATAATTGTAAAAGCATTAACTATACTTCCCCTTCATTCTTTGTCTTTTCTAGTGCAGAGCACACTAAAATAAGGATGATTTCACATTTGACTAGTTAGTAAGATAGCCTAATTGAACACCCCCACACACACATATCAGCGATAAATATTAAAGCAAAATGGTTTTAATTATATACAGACATATACAGTGAATAAAGATTCAGTATTTATGAAATTATATTCAG
>PVIR01024956.1:0-25364 GCA_004026965.1 Petromus typicus | reverse complement strand
ACCACTGAGCTAACTCCCCGGCCCCTCTAATTTTTTAATTTTTTTAATTTTTTTTTTTGCAGTGTTGAGGATAACCTGGGGTCTTATACATGCTAGGCCAGTGCTCTACCAGTGAGCTACTTCCTCTACCTAATAGTTTTTATTAATAGCCTATTAAGCCAATTTGATATAAGAAAAATATTTTATCTTCAAACCTTTTTAAATATTTTAGATTAATATGTTCACTTAAAATACACGTAATACACTCATTAATCTATAAGAAGTATATCTTAAGTACCTCACTTCCTCTCTATACCTCTCTCAGTTGTGATATATTCTTATTTTCCCTCTTCCAGTGTTCTGCTTTTTATCTGTTTACTTAACAAGGTGTCCATAATTCACCATTTGAAATAATATTTTAAAAATTTAACTCTAATCCGTCTAGTTAGAAACTTGTGCATAAAGTTTAGTGCTACTAGAGTGATCATGTAATTTGTCATCCACAGAAGGCTTTTTTTCTTTTAGAGGCAGGGTCTCTAATTCAGGCTGGCTTTGGGCTTATATGTAGCCCAAGTTGGCCTTGAACTTGGGACAGTCCTCCTGTCTCAATCTCCCGAGCGCTGGGATTACAAGTGTATGCCACCACCTCTGACTAGAAGGGCATATTTGGGAGTGAAATAGAGTGCTGTTGATCACTTTCCCCAAGGCAAAGGCATAAACTGGGATTGTTCTAGCAAACCAAACTGTATGGTCACTCTTTATAGTAGTACTTCCTTCCTGCAACCGGTGTTCCTCGAAACTTAGAATAGCCATTAGTGATTTCTTCACATGACACTATCTCAAGTTAGTATTAAGTGTTAGTGAGTTTCCGAAAGATTAAGTTCATAGGTGTTTGACATCCATAACAGATCACTAAGATTCAGACAGGTCTCTAGATAGAGTATTGGTAAGGAACAGAACAGTGATAATATTGTAGCAATCTGCCCAAAGCTGTGCTAGTACTTCATCTACCCATCATTTAGGATGGGAAATGAATTAATGCATGTAAGTGCATGTTCAAAACAATAGAACTATTTGCCAAATTTTAAAACTTTAAACAAAAATTTATTTATGAGGTGTATTTTATACTTCCATTCTCAAATAGGATTTAAAAAATTATTTTAATCATTTTTGATGACTCAGAGTCATCAGTAAGTAGATCCATTATTGCACATGCTGCAGTACAGAGTGTGTTACCTCTTGTGTGCTTTGTGGTCTGCTTTACTGTCAGGCTATCACATGACTTTTCACATTGCTGCCATGACACCTGCTCCTAACAGTTTATCTGTATTTTATGTTTTGCTCTTTCTGATCTGCAGAGGAAGCAGGTACCAAGTTTGTTAACAAGTTGTGTTTAATAAGAGTACATAGTCTCTGGGTAAATGCCTGAATATGAACATAATTCTGGTGTAAAGGTGCATCTAAGAGTATATGCCAGGTGCTCAAGGTCTTTTCTTTGGATTCTATAGTCTTCCAAAGGTTTGGACTTACTGAAGATCTGAAATACCCATAAGAGTGACATTATACTTTATTATTTTATTGGGGCAGTCATATTTCTTTGTATTGAGCAGAAAGCATTTGCTTCATATTTTTCAAGGAAAGCAATAAAGCAAGTGTAGGGTGCATAGCAGGTTTTTTTCATGAGACCTTCCCATTTCCTTTCTGAGTCTGACATTATGAGCGTGTTGACCTTATTATGGGGCAGGGCCTTCTAGGATGGACTACCTGGGTCTGATTATATTAGCGACAAGGAGCAGCCCTGTAAATGTAGCTTCCCCTGTGGACCAGCTTATATCATAGTATCTGTTGGTTTTCATTTATCTTTCCACTTAGGACTAATTTCCAGGACGCTCTCAGTTTTTCCTGGGCTATTTGGCTGAATGTTATTTAATTTGATGTTAGCCAGTTGTGCTATTGATGTTTGTTGATAATGCTGGAGCTGTTGAAACCAGCAGGGTCTAATTTGCTGGTTGATCTCTAGCTAAACCTTGCCTTCTGTCATTACTCACAGTAGACACTAATCATTAGACTCATTAAGCTGCTTGTTTACTCATATTCATATAGAGTTTATAATTTTTCACATTGCCATTACTATGTTCAAGTTCCCTGTACATCTGGAGATCTGAAAAATCTCATTTCTCTCTTTGTGCATGTAGGTCCCAGTCATGCAGGGAGCAGGCATGCAGGGTGGGACCCAGCCTGGTGGTTTTAGTCCTGGGCAGAACCAGGTCACACCACAGGATCACGAGAAGGTGAGCAACACGGCCTGGCCGCCTCTGTGTGGACCAATCTAGTCTTTTTGATTCCTCTTTTCACAGTTACCGTGTGGCGATCCTGGGTCTTCAAAGTCCCTTTGGAGGTGATGTTTACTCTAACTTAGATTTCTTTTATGATCTCGTTGCCTGCACATTTATGGACCTGGTCATAAAGTTCCTAAGTGGCTGTACGTGGCAGCTTATCTTATATCTCAGACTCATCTACCAGTAGCAGATTTTTTTGTGCAGACCAGTTTGACCTGAAAATACAATCCCCTTACTTCCTTCCCTTTCTGCCTTATCTCTAAAAACAGTGGTCGATTCCCCATAAATCTATCTTTCTTCCATTGTGGGGAGCTCATGCCTGATAGAAAGGCGAAACTTGTGAAAAGACTTTCAAAACAGAATTAAAAACTGAAGAATTCGCAGGGCTCACAGATACCGTCTTTGTCTGCAGGAACTTTGAGTTGATAAAGGAATCTGTTTTCATTTGCCTAATCTTAGGTATTTTAATTTGTGCTTATTTTCATTGTGCCTTTTTCTCACCATTTTTTTTTTCTTTTTGGCCTGCTGTTTCTTTTCTGTATGTGAAATATCATTCCCTTTTCCATTTTGCTTTATGGCCCAGTACAGTAGCTCTTTTGGACAGAAGCTGTTGTCCCTTATTTTGTGTTTTAGCTGCCATCACTGAAACTTACTGCCTTCTTTTCCCTCTGCACAGGCTGCTCTGATCATGCAGGTCCTTCAGCTGACTGCAGATCAGATCGCCATGCTGCCTCCTGAGCAAAGGCAGAGCATCCTGATCTTAAAGGAGCAGATACAGAAATCAACTGGAGCGCCTTGAAAGGTGAGCAGCCCCGAGCGGAACTAGCGGAACTCACACCTGAGCGGAACTAGCCCCTTGTCTACATGGGGTGTGCACTCTTAGCCAAAAGGATTGCTCTCTCTGAAGCCCTCTGTCTTCTTAACTGGATTCTCTTCACCCTCAGAGGTCAGCACCTCCGATGATAGGGTGAGGCGATAGAACATATGTTTAGTTGTTGAATTATTTATAATCTTCTTTAACCTTTCCTAGCGACAAAATAACATATGATCAGTTAAACAAAATTAATCAGATACAGCCCTGTAGAAAGTTAAAGGTCAAAAGCCATGCTGTACTGATTTCATTCCACAAAAAACACCCCTCACTATAATTTAGCATGTATTGTTCCAAAATCCGCTGTATTTTATTCCAAACTGTCTCATAAAAGTAGAAAAAATACAAAAGATTTTAGTAAAATACTTAGATATTTTAGTTGCCAGTACTTGATTTCTAATGACTATTTTGACGTTAAATGTGTACAGCATGTCTAAGGTAGTAGATGCCCACCATCACCATCAGTGTCTATACATTTTGGCGATTGCTGTACACAACCACCCTTATTTTTCTTGCTCATCACATAAAAAAAGATTCAGGTAAACTGCCTCGTAAGTGATCATGTGGCCTAACATATATATTCTTTTAAAGAATTTTTTCCTCAACATCATTGTATCTCATAAGCAGTTCTGCTTTCTAAGAATAGTTTTAAAATTTACCTTGACCTGATATCTGTTGGAATGTCTCTTTTTTCCTCGTTCTATATGTATTGTATCTGCTTTTAGACTTTCATTGACTGAATTATAATTGGGAAGCATCATAGATGGATGCCTATACTCTAGACTTCTGATATGACCAGTACATTGACTTTTTTTTTCTAGATACCCCCAGTACTCTATTTTGTCAGTAAAAACATAGGCTGTGTATTATATTAAGAAAAATTTACTTGTGCCAGAAGAGGCATTCACTGCAGTGTGAGAAAAATAACTGTTTTTAAATAGCGAACATAGAAATATTTCTGAAAATTGTTCCATTATTCCTGCTTACAAGATACTTAAAGCCTTGCACATTAACCAGAGGGCAGAGTTTTTGTTTGTTTTTTAGCTTCTGAAATAATAGATACATGGGAAGTTGGAAAAATAGTAGTGAGCTTCATGTATCCTCCAGCCAGCTTCCCCCTAATAACAACTACTGTTTGCTTTATAGTGTAAAACCACAGAATTGATGTTTACTCTGAATGAGACTGAACCTTACTCGGTTTTGACCACTTTAAAACCCACCCTAATTCATGCCTGTATGTGTGAGGTTACAACTGTGATTTCACATGGGCAGCACTCTCCTGTGGCTGCTCTCCTGTGCGGACTGTGGCTGCAGCATTAAGTTTCCCCGTCTTGTACCATCTAGCTGTGGTCTCTCTGCCATCAGGGACATGCTTCTTTACCCTTACCATTACCATTAGCTAAGGTGTTTCTCAGCCAGAATCAGTTTGGCCCCTAAGGGCCATTTAGCACTATATAAAGACATTTTTGGTTGTCACACTTTAGGGAATATAGTATGCCACTGATATTTAGTGGGTGCAGATCAGAAATGCTCCTGAACACGGTATAATGCACAGGATAGTCATGTCCCCACCAGTGCCAAAGAGTAGGTGCTCCAACTCAGAATAATGCTGCAGTTAAGAAACTGCTACAAAGGATGATTGCTTTGGGAAGGCAGGAGACGCAGGTCTAGAAATTCTGTCCCAGCAATTTGATTTATGTATGTCCTCCTTCCCCTAGCCCATTTTGTCTTTTTCCTGATGTTTAGGGAAAAGAACTTTGTCTCTACTTCTGATAGCTTTTTCCCAACTTTTTCTTACAGGTTTTCAAAAATACCTGGCAACAGTCTTAGAAGTTAATTCCATAATACCGTTGAAATGTTGAAAAAAGGTGACTTCTGCATCCTAACCTTTGAATGACTCAAATTGGTGCCAGGTGGAGGACCCCATCGCCTTCTCTCAGAACAAAATCAGTTCCTTTTGTTGTTTTAGTTTGTATATTTTCTGTGACTTGAAATAAACTTTGAACACAATTTTAGTACACTGCAAATTGATACACATGACCTTTTTGCTTTTAAAAAGGTCAACTCCAAGAGTGAAACTTTCATTGTACCTTTTGCCCTTACTACAGCATTGTACTTTAATGTTATATTGCCATTGCACTGTGTTCACTTAAGCTTAACCATTGATTCTTCTTTGTGATAATTTGAGAATTTGTCAGAAGCAATGTTTTCTGGAACTCAGTCTTTGTTTAGTTTGCTTTCATTGATAATAATATGACTTTGTCCTTTGGAAACTTTCTGGAATATCTGAGTCTTTGGGAGAAAATGGAGTGTGCTTGGAGCTACGAAATGGTCAGAAAGCCAACAAAGGAGAGCCTACCGCCGCAGAATATTTAATTTAGAGAAATCCAAGTATCAAAACTCTTTTTTTTTTTTTGGTATCAGATCTGACCATACATAGTCCAGAGTTAAGACATTATGTTGGCACTGCTTGAGAGTGTGTCAGCAACACAAGAAACTGCTGTCTGTTCTGAAATTCCTCAGTCTGAGTAGTGGACTTTAAAAAGCCACTTGTTCTTCACATTCAACATGAATGAAAAACTGAACAGAAGTCAAATGAACAAAAGCCACTAACCTACGCTTGTCAACCCTATGACCAGATTTATTCTTGAAGCTCAAAACTGAAAACTTAAAGCTCTTTACCTTCTTCTCAGTTATTGTAAGATCAGCTGTAGAGCACATGCAGCCAGGTTACCCCTGTGGTCTGCCCTGCCTGCTTCTCTGGAGATACTCATAAACAGAATTGACACCGATAATTCATACCTATGGGTCTCCTTGCCTACTATTCTCTCTTTCATAGTGGCATTAAGGAAGAACATGTTTTCTCATCACCATCATGCTGACCTCAAGAGATTAAGAGTTGCCTTAATAATTAGTGAAGTTCTACCAGAACTACTTCTGAGCCTATTTATATTTTCAGAATCTCATCCTCTGGGCTAGGAGTATGGCTAGGTGACTTAAAGCCTGGCATAGGCTAAAGAATGTAATAGCGTACTGCTTACATGTTAAGCAAAAGGATGCAAAGATAATGTACTTCATGAGATGTTAAATATTTTCTACCCTGATATGTAATTGTTTACAGTGAAAATTCACTGGATATAGCTTATTACAGCCTAACAAGAAAAGGTCCAGACAGCTAGGGCCTATTCTGGATGTGTTCCTCCCTGGTTCAGCTTGAATGGTAGGTAGGCATAGGGTTTGTTTTTATTACCTTTTCTTCCTACTTCCAGGAATATTCATCCCTTGATGTGTTGATTTTGACAGCTGTCATCTTGAAGTGTCAATATCTTTAGACATTGAGACCAAGAAGAAAGCGTTTTTTTGGTGAGATCTTAGGTTGCAAAGAACTTGGATTACAAAACAAGGTCAGTGCAGATGAAATTTTTTGGTCATCATATGTCTAATGGGAACCAACCATATCTTCAAGGTTCCATGTTGTATTTTCCCAAAGCCTTAACTAAGCTTAACTGAGGTAGCTGAGAGGTGGGTGAACCAAATGGCAGTGACAGTGGCACTCCAAGCTGCCTCTACGCAGACGTTCATCAGTATTTTTTACTGATGCATCGACACAGCTACCACATGTTCATAACCTACATGTATGGTGTTTCAGTGACTAAGAAAAACAGTAATCCTTCGAGCCATGCTGGTCCCAGTGTAATTAGAAACTGATTCGCTCATCCTTGATGACTTAATGGTAGAAAAATAGAATCCGTAGTGCTGATTCAGTAGAAACATCCTTGCAAATACAGAATGAGTTGAACTGTCAGAGCACAATGAAGTGTGGGGATTTGTTTCCTCCTACTGGTTCACTGTGTCTACCAACATCACAGAGCCAGTGTGGTCATCATACACAAAGTTGGATAGATGGGAGAAAGAAACATTGGTAGGGCAAAGAAAAACATTTTGTTTGTGTAATCAGGTGAATGATTCCTTAGTACATAGGAACCAAAAATATCAAACTTGTTATTTTTCACACTGGACTAATAAAACCTCGAATAGAAATGGTGATAAATAGCTTCCGCTGACTCAGTAAGTCATCCTGTGTGCAGATCAAGTTTTCTCAGTTATTTCCAACAGAGTAAGGTAACTACAGCTTTTGATTGTAATATAACTTCAATTAACAGTTACCATGTTTTAAGGTTTTCTTTCTCAAATGGAAAGTGCAGGAAAAAGTGACAAAAGACTCATTCCTTAAGAAAAATCTCAGTTTTGACAAAAATAAGTGAAACGTAGGTGAAGCATAAAAAACATGGTTAAAGTCACAGGATGTGCCCTGTTGTTACATGGAGAAGAGAATTCTTGGTAATCTCATGTTCACTGTTTTATTATTTATGGTTATTATGTTTTGTCTTTCAATAAATTTTTATTTTAAAAGTCATCCTACTTAGAGATCTTCTGTGAGGGAAGAAGGGAGGAAGATTCTGAACCAAGTTGTAGAAACTGGAGTCAACAAAATTGACAGTAGTTCATTTGTGTAACCATCAACCTCCAAAGCTCTGCTGTCAAGTTTTGCTACAGTCATGGCTTTCCACAACAATTTCCAATTAGTTTCCCAAGAAGGGATCCATACGCTTTGCAGTTAGCTTGACTTCTGAAGTTCTTAGATTGCTGAAGTTCAAATATAATGAAGTTGCATGCATGCCTTTAAAAAAAAAAAAGCGGAGCCAGGGAGTCAAGGCTTGAGAGGGACAATATTATCATAAATTCACTGCCCAAACCTGATCAGACCAAGGAAGTTGTTGAAGATACAAGGGAGAGACAAAACAGCCTACGGTGTTTTTCTTGTAGTTCAGAAATTTTCTTTGTTGAAGTAGAACTGAACCTTCCTAGGATCCAGACTGGAATATCGGTGACAGCATTTGCGCAGGTCCTTTGCCAGACTTGGAGGACCACATAAGAAAACCCCCACCACAGACCTGTGGGAATAGAATAACAGTCAGGGACGGAGGGCAGTGAAAGCTGCTGATGTTGGTAAGAGGGGAGAACTGGCCTCTGCTGGGCCTTTGCTACTCCCAACATAGGACAAAAGTTCAATTGTCAACTCCCACCCATGGTCTTCATTCATGGTAGTGTTTTGTTGTTGTTGTTGTTTTAAGCTTTTCTGTTTATAAATCCTACATATTCTCTCATCCCTTGTCACTCTCAGCATGCAGCCTGACCCTCTTTCTTAAGGTAAGACACAGAAATCCAGGGCAATTGAGTGATAAATGTTAGACATTGGAGCCACTCTGGGTTCATAGCAACTCTGACATTTATACAACCCTTGTGATTTTAGGCATGCTCTGTGTCAGCTTTCTCATCTGTAAAAGGGATAATAATAACTACCTCATAAGTTTTTTAAGAATAAAAAGATATAAAGCAATTAGAAAGATGCCTGGCACATATCAAGCATTAGCTGTTATTACAGCCATCCACCAAAGTTAACTCCACCTCAAAATTTTCCACGCGGAAGAGATGTTATCGTCAAAGCTGACCTTTCCACTTATGACCTGGGTGTCATCGATCTCTTTTTTTAAAAATCTAATTATGATATAATTCACAACCATAAAATTCACCCATTGGTAGTGTACATCTAGTGCTTACTAGAACCACAAAGATGTGCAACTATCACTAATTTAAAAACATTTCCACCATCCCAAAAGGAAATCCTATTCAAACTGGTGTTTGCACTTCCTTTCCTCCTAACCACCTCCATTACCCTAGATAACTGCTTCCCTGCTTTCTCTCCAGATAGATTTACCTGATTCTAAACATTTCCTACAAATGGAATCATACAAGAGGTTGCCTTTTGTGCCTGGTTTCTTTTAGCATAATACCTTCAGGTTTCATCCATCTTGTAGCGTGTCTGGATTTCTTTTAAAGGTGAATAATATTCCATTAGTATGAATAATGCTGCTATATACATTCACATGTAAAGTTTTATGTATATATGTTTTCATTTCTTGTGGATGTATACCAAAGAATGGAATTACTGGATCATATGGAAACTGTTTAACTCTTTGAGGCACTGCCAAAGAATTCTCAGATATTACATTGTTTCACATTCCCACAAACAATATGGTAGGATTCCAAATTCTCTTTCCTTGTTATGGCTGTCTTAATCTTCATGCCTCTGGTATATTAATTTTATCCTCATCTACTGGCTCCTGTGTTATATATAAAAATGTTCAAACTGTCCTTAAACTAAATGGGCATTTCCTGACCTTGCCACATCTCTTGCTGTATATATTGGCTATATTTATATTTCTCTACTGTTTCTTCCTTTGGCTTCTATGACACTAGTACTTTTCTGCATTCCACTTTCTTCTTTTTTTACCTTTCTCCTGTCCTGTGTAATATAGGCATTCCTTAGGCGTTCTGTTCATCTCTCTCCCTCCACCCAGCCTTCTCCTGGCAATCCCATGTATGCTGTGTTCAACTCAAATTGATAATTAGCAAGATCTCTTTTGATTATATACTGCTTTACTAACTACAGTGCATGTTACATATATTGCCTCAGTCTTGACAACAAACCTGCAAGTGAGTAAATCAGGCATTTATTTACTACTGTAATCTCCATTTTACAGATGATGAATCTGAAAATCAAAGGATTTTGTGGGTGTAGCCCCCGGAACTGGAAAGTTTTGATGCCAGCATTAGAACTCAGGATCATCCAAATCCCAGTCACCAACTGCTCTTACTACAGCCCTCATAAAGGCTTTAATGTCCAGACACTTGTTCCATGGAGCACATCATTCTTTGAATTGACTGTATGCATCTCTTATCCAAGTATATACTCCTTTAGGGCAAGAAGCACATCCTGTTTCTCTTTCAGCCTCTAATGCTGAGTATTGAGCTTATAGCAGGAAATCAATAATCTGCAGAGCTGAATTGATCTTCACCTGCCCACTTGCTCAAGGAGTTTATCTACCATGGTCACGTGGTCAGCTTCACCTCCTTAATCTTGTTATGGCTGGCTTCATAACTCCAGGCTTTCCTGTGTGTTCTAAAAGGTGTCTCAAAAGCTTCCAGATAAACTGAATGCAGTTGGTCAGTGAACTAGATAGTGCACGCCAAACCTCGTTCGTTTAGATGGAAGTCATTGAAGCCCCCCTCCAAAAAATCTACACTTGAGTTGCTGCAGTTCTGTATTTGGTTTGGTGATACATGTCACAAATGAGTCGGTCTCACTGTTTGAATGGAGGTTTGCGGGGACAACAAATATCTCACCAATTCTAAGCTCATGACTAAATTGCTAAAACCCAGATGAATTTTCTTCAGTTTTTTAAGCAAGAATCAAAGAGTGACACAAATACTTTCTGTTTCAGATATCTTTCCCAAGAGGGTTCTAACCCTACGAATTCAGCTAATTGGAGGAGAATAACTTACTTAGGGTGGGCAGTAGCTATTGTAGAAAATTCATTGTCCCACTTTGGTCTTCCAAAGTAGGTTTTCTGTTTCAGACCTGTCAGGATGTCAGTAGCCTTGTCAAAGTTTAATGTTGCATGACCAGCCTGAAGTCAAGAAAATACAAAGTTAAAAAAAGAAAAAAACAAGTCTTAGTAACTACCACTTCTGTCAACCACTTTTAAACTGGGTGTGAGGGTGAGGGAAGGTAGGAAATCACACAAAATAGTGTTTCTAATCAGTATGCATGGCCTTTTACCTGACAATCATCCTATAGTTAACATAGGAATTAGAGTGTTGTTTGTACTCACAATGTTACTGTCCCATCCAGTGAGGAAGAGGTGGTAGTTTAGAAAACCAACTTTGCCTAATTCCTCCATCTCCTGTTCCAGGGAAATCAATAGGTCATTGAACCAGGCAAAGGCACCTGTCTCCCTGCAGATCCAGTAGAAATAAATCTGGAATTGACCAAACAGACCATAGTCTTATTAAATACACTTTAAAATGTTCACTTACTGTGATGATAGAAACATTTTTTTTTTCTGTATTTGTTGATCAAGCCTAAAGACTACCTGGATAATCATATTTGCAAAGTGGGAGATGTTAGGTGGCATGAATGCTCAGGATTCGGACAATTTCTCTCATAGAAAAAGCCTGAAGTGTAGTCATTTCAAACTCCAAATTAAAAAAGAAGACCTTGCTTTTACAGTGAATATATAAAAGATTATCGGGCAGAGGAAAACAATCACTCACTTAAAACTCTAAAGAGAGCTTATCCCTCTGTGTACGTAAAGACCATTGCCTATGAAGGAACTAGACATTTAGGCCCAGAGCAGATGAATAGCAATATGCCAGAATGTACCTTCTGTGTTTTGAGGTTGTGGTCTCCACGCTGGAATTTATGCCAGATGGATTTCAAGATGGAAGCAAAGGGGGTGACCCCAATTCCTGCTCCGACTAGCACAGCCACTTCGTACTGGAAAACGTCCTCACTAACTGTGCCAAAAGGACCATCCACCTGGATCCTAGCCGAAGACAGAAGAGAACAGGCAACTGATGCTTCTTCTCCACCCTCAACCTCAAACATTCTCCCAGAAACATAATTATTCACATAGCTGATATCTGTGTATTTTAATTATAGTCCATGTTATCAGACTTTAACTTCAACAAGAAATTATTTCCTCTTTCCTCTCAGTCTTTATCCTGGTCTGAGTCTCTGTTGCTCTTAAGGACCTACCTGGGAATTGGTGAGTGCTGCTGTTCAAATGCTCTGATGAGATTTTCTGTCCAGTCCCCTGCTGCTCTGATATGAACAGAGAAGAAATCTTCCTCTGGAGCAGAGGTCAGAGTAAAGGGATGCCACTCCAGGTGAGAGATCAAGGGGCACTTAACAAAGATATATTGTCCTACTTCCATGCTGAAGCCCTGCTTCTGCATCTGTAATTCCAAAACTTTGGATGGGTGGATGACCACCTGTGAATGAAACACATAGGCCAAAGAAAGCAAACTCAAATCGTATCAAGGAGAGGCTTTTAAAGTAAATGAATAGCTAAACCTTGGAAACAACCCAAATGCCCATCAACCGGAGACTGGATAAAGAAGATGTGGTTTATTTATAAAAGGGAGTATTACTCTGCCATAAAGAATGACAAATTTGAGTCATTCATATTCAAATGAATATACCTTAAAGACATACTTATAAGTGAAATAAATAGGACACAGATATGTAAATACTATATTATTTCTCTGGTATGAGAAATTGAAGGTTAGATGAATTCTAAAATGTATGATAGGTATTATGAAATAGGAAGAAAATGTTCAAAGGAAAAAGGGGGATAGGAGTTACTAAACAAAGGAAAGAAAAGATGTTATGGTAAAAACAGGAAACAAAGCTTATGTATATAGGGGGCAGGCGATGTAGTGAGGGCCAGGGAATGGGAAAAAATGAAAATCAAAACGTGTCATGTACAGGTACAAACCCTCAGTATTGAATGTGATCATAATGTATGTATAAAATGTACCAATAAAATCACTTTTAAAAATAAAGTAAATGAATAAAGCCGGATGGCTAGTGACAGAGGCCAAGTCCTTTCTACAAGGTCCAGCAGCATGTAGCTCTAGACAATAGTTGCATCTTGGAACTGTGACTCAGTGTTACCAGGTTTCATGATTCTTCAAGGAAAGCCAGATATTTCTCCTTCACTGTGGAAAACAATGTGGAAACTTCCAAATATATTTTAAAATATTGGCAGCCAGTATTTTTTTTCCTTTCTCAATATTGAACCCAAGACTTAATCCATGCTAGACATAAGTGCTCTAATACAGAGCTACATTCTCAGTCCTAGTTCAGCTTTTTAAATAAACATTGTGTAGGCTAGCCATATATATATATATATATATGACACCATAAATATATAATATTCATATATGGCACAATAAACTAAATAGATGACAGGTAGACAGACAGACAGACACCAGTATCCCTGGTTTAGACCTGGCCCAGTCTACTGGTTGCATTTCTCCACATAGAACCGTCCAGGTGATTTTGCAGATGCCTCTTTCTCGTATTTCTGTTCAACACCAGAGAAGCTGAAATGCACCACCCTCGCCAAGTTCCTTTTATTCGTTTCAGGGTAACATCATAATACCGGGTTCTCCACTCAGACAGAGCAAAATATTTATCACAGCGAGAGGAAAATGCACATTTCCTTACCTTGGTGATCACAACCCTCTGCTGGGAGCGAAAAAACCGGAGTATCCTTTCAAAGATATATAGAATCATTGGTGCCAGAATCCACTTCCAAGACTGTACAGAGATGAAGTAAAATATGAAGTTACCCAGGAATCTCTTCTTAGCACTGATTAGTGTTGCAGTGCATTCCACCAATCAGTAAATATCTATTAACTTCCCTGATATCTATCATTATTAAGCCACTGATTTCACCAAATCTTGAGGACAGACATAGAAGTGAATATACTGTAATAGTTTTGTTTGCTCAACTGTTAAAACAGATAATTCCCTGACAATTTATAAATCTGTCCAAGAAGCAAATGGAAAGGATAGAAATAAAATACATGGTAGTATATGCACACATATATATTCTTATTTGTAAAATTTAATTTTAAAACTCTAAGACTATCTTCCAGGACAGTTTGTCCAATCTAAGAAATCAACAGAGAAGGTAAATGTGGTATAAAATCAGAGGAGTAAAAACAAAACAAACTAACAGCAAAAGGAAAGTAAGTGGCTGCTGGCTCTTAGGAACAACAATGAACAAAACTTGATACTTAACCCATCTCCTCTTTTCTCTGGTGCTCGAAATACTTAGTATAGTGGTATACTTTAATCTTGTTTACATTTTTTACTACCTCTCAGTGTCATTCAGTATTCTATATACAGATCTACTGAAGTGTATTTCCTAGCAATGCTAAGCCATGTCCTTTCCTATACAATTGCTCAAGTGTGATACACTGGAACTGGACAGAATGAAATCGCTTCTATTTCAAGCAAATAAATTCTTGGGTATTTCTAGGGAAGGGTGGAGCAGAGATGGGATAGTGTAACTAAGAGCCGGCATTCTACAGTTTGATGCTACAACCTGTTTGGACAAAAATGCCCAAGTGGATTCAGAACACATGAAGAAAAAATGCTTAAGAAATGAATACTAACAGTGTGGAAAAATATAGGCCTCAGAAATAGACAAATAAATCTTAAAATAGGATAGTATTTTAATTTTTCAAATTGGAAAACAACTTTTAGCAGTACAGGTTCCCAGGCACTCACTGTTAACTGGTCCTGAGAGGCATTGAGAGGGCCAAAAAACATGTACCAATCAAACTATTTTGGCTGGGGAGGGTATGAGTCTCAAGGTAATGGACAATCACAAATTGTAGCTTGTATATCAAGTACCAAACAATAAATACTGGGAAAAAAAATTTTCATGTAAAAATGTGTTGAGTACCCAATTCCAAAGGTTTCAAACAAATTTGGTATCAAAGTATAACTGTAAATGGCCTAAAGTAACTAGAATATCAAGAAAAGGATGTGTTCACCTGGGCAATGTATAAAAGTACAAAATTGCAGCATCTTCCCTGGGAAAAATATGGCAATATCCCTCAACGGCCTCAAAAATATTCTTTCTCTTTGGCCCTGGAATTTCACTTGTAGGAAATAAAGAAATAATTAAGCTGTGCAAACAGCACATGACTATAGTGATGGTCACAATATTTACTAAGAAAAGTAATGACAAAAATATACATACAACAAAGGGAAAGAAAAAATTGTGATGGTAACAAAAAAGGGGAAACAAAGCTTATGTATATAGGGGTAAGAATTGTAGGGTGGGTAGGGGAAGGGGAAAAATGAGAATCAAGTCATGTGATATACTGGTACAAATTGTCAGTGTTGAGTTTGATCATGATATGTATATAAAATATACCTATTTCACAATAAAATTAATTTTTAAAAATATACGTACAAAATAAAGAGTGAAATAATAGTTAACAGGAAATAAGGAGATAAATCTTTTGCAGAAAGGAAGGACTAAGAGATAGAAAGAGAGGGAGGGGAGAAAGGAGAAGGGGATGAAAAAGGAATTAAAATGTATTACATACATGTACCAACATAATCATTATATACTGTAATGTTCCAATAAATCTCAAATCCTAAAAAAAGATATTTACAACTATTTTGAAACAAGTGTCTCCGAAGGATATTTGACAATGTAAGAAAGCATCTACCTAGAGATCCACCATCTCTGAAAGGTAGAACCCTACAAATTTAATTTATTTCTAAATATTTTTCTGTATATTTTAAATTTTCTGCAATAAATGTACATTATTTTCCTAATTTTTTAAATTAATGGAATGTGGAAAGAATACTCACTAAGTGTGTATGGAAAAAAACAAAGCAGTATGTTTAGATGAAAACACTGTGGTATTCACTCCTTGAAGATATTATATGATCGATCACAGCAACCTTTGAGTTTTTACCTAATATTAGGCCAAGTCCAATTTACATTGGGTAGATGGGAGAAAATGGAAGCTGACATGCAAGGCAAGACAGAATATTAACCATGTTAGTTAATAAACTCTGTTAAATTAAGCCTTTGATAGGTTCATAGTCTTCTTTGCTACTGTTGGGATTTTATTTCTTTGTTTTGTTTTTTAGTGCTGGGGATTAAAACCAGGGCCTTCCCACAGAGCTACATCCATGAAACCTTTGATATTTTTATTTCGAGGTAGGACCTCGCTAAGGCACTAAGCTCCCCAGGCTGGGCTCAATTTTGCAGAGCTCCTTTTGCCCTCCCAGACTACTCGGATTACAATTTTACACCACCACACTCAGTTTGTTCTCCATATCAGTCACATAGTACAGAATATCTCCGTTGTAATCTTACAATTCCCTCTCATTTTGGAAATAAAATGTTCCATTAACATATGTCAAATATGTCCTTTCAAAATTACCTTATCATTATTATTGTTGTTGTTGTTGATTGTAGAGATCTGACCCAGGATTTTATACATGCTAAGCCCTTGCTCTGCTACTGAGCTACAAATTACTTTTTAAATAGATAATGAGTGTTCAGTCATGCACTGGATAATGGTATTTTTCTGTCAACAAGCAAATGTATGATAGTAATACGATAAGAATATATGACCTAATGATGTCATAGCCATTAGTTTATGTGATTACTCACTGTGACGATTATATAATGATGAAATCATTCAGCAAAGCATTTCTCGGAACATAACTTCATTGTGAATCACATGTGACTGATTTTATCGGATATAAAATTCCAAAGTACAGAACAGCATTTGAAAAGTAAAGCTCTCTTTCATCTCTATGCCCTCCAGTTCCCCAGAAGTAATCAGCTTGATTACTATGTGAATCTTGTGGAAGAATATCCATTTCCGCAATCTCTTTCAGTCAGTGAAGGCAAACAGTACACACAACCGTGCCTTCTTACATTTCACATCTTAACAAATGACTGGTCCCCACAAGTGTTATGAAGCTGCTTTTTTCTTTTTATTGGTTGCTAAGTATTCCACTGTATGAAAGTCTCATAATTTAGCTAGTCTTCTACTACTGGACACTTGTTTCCATTATTCTGTTGTTCTACCAAGCTATACTGCAGTGGAAAACCTACAATGAAAACCTGTATATTTGTGCAATAAACGTTTGGAAGTAGAATTTCAAAGTTTGAGGTGAAAGGGGACAATGTTGAGATTGTAACAAAAAAGTAAGGAAACAAATTTTATATATATGGGGGGGGTGGTAGGGTGGGTGGGGCTATGGGAAAAAATGAGAATTAAGTTGTGTCTTATACTGGTACAAACCCCCATTATGGAGTGCAATCATGATGTGTATATGTAATGTACCAATATAGATAATTTAAAAAAAAAAAAGAATTTCAAAGTTTGATGAACATTTGCAAACCACCCTCTATAGGGGGCTGTAGAGATTTATGTTCTCACCAGCAAGATATAAGAGCACATATGTTAGCTAATTTTATGATTTTTACTAACCTGTTGTTTGTTTAAAGTTTTGTAGTTTTATTTTATATGTCTTATGCCATCAATAAGATTAACTAATATTTCATATATTTAAGATTAAGATCTATCTCTTTTCGTTATTATGTTCATGTCTTCAATATCTCTTTATATCAGGTTGTTAGGCTTTTCTTACTGATTTCTATTAATAGGAAATTTGTCCAGGGTTTGTAAGTTGTAAACGCTTTTCTACTTAATAATTTATCATCTGCTTTGTTTTTAATTCAAATCTTTATTGGTACATTATATATACACATCATCATTGCATTCAACATTGAGAGTTTGTACCAGGATATGATACACTTAAATTTCATTTTTTCCCATTCCCCTACCCACTCTACAACTCCTCACCTCCTATATACATAAGCTTTTTTTCCCTTTCTTTAGTACCATCACATTATTTTCCCTTCACCCTATTTCCTTTTAAAATTTTTCTATTTCAGAATATCTACTATATATACATACTAGAACTCATTTACATCTTCATTTTCTCATACCAGAGAAAAGATACAATATTTACACATCTGTGACCTATTTATTTCACTTATGAGGATGTCCTGAAGGTACATCCATTTGAATGTAAGTAACTCAATCTTATCATTTTTAATGGCAGAATAATACTCCATTCTATAAAAGAATCACATCTTCGTTTTCCAGTCTCCATTTGATGGACATTTGGATTGTTTCCAAGTTTTAGCTATCAAAAACTGAGCTGCTATAAACATGGTGCACATATGTCACTGTGATATGAAACTTTTAATTTTTTGTGTCTATACCTAGCAGAGGGGCATTATTCTGTTGTTCTACCAAGCTATACTGCAGTGGAAAACCTACAATGAAAACCTGTATATTTGTGCAATAAACGTTTGGAAGTAGAATTTCAAAGTTTGAGGTGAAAGGGGACAATGTTGAGATTGTAACAAAAAAGTAAGGAAACAAATTTTATATATATGGGGGGGTGGTAGGGCGGGTGGGGCTATGGGAAAAAATGAGAATTAAGTTGTGTCTTATACTGGTACAAACCCCCATTATGGAGTGCAATCATGATGTGTATATGTAATGTACCAATAAAGATAATTAAAAAAAAAAAAGAATTTCAAAGTTTGATGAACATTTGCAAACCACCCTCTATAGAGGTCAAATGGGACCTCTAATCCCCACTGGGGTTGTAGGAGTCTACATTCCCACCAACAGTTTGTTTTTGAGACAGGGTCTCACTGTGTAGTTCAGACTGGCCTTGAAATCACTATGTAGCACAGGCTGGCCTTGAACTCTCAGTGATCCTTCTTCCTCAGCTTTCCAAGTGCTGGGATTACTGGTGTGCCCCACCATACCTGGCTGGCATCTGTTCTTATTTCTGATTACTTTTTGCCATGTGAAATTATCATCCTTTCTGGCTTCAAGGCCATTAATCGTATTTTGAAATATCTTTCCTCTCACCCCAGTATTAGAAAATTCCCATATGATCTTAGAGTGATTTCATGACTTCTTTTACATTTAAATTCTTGCTCTATGCATACTGATCCATATTTTAGAGTGTAGAATGAAGATACAGCTTTTATTTTTTCAGATAACTCTCTTGCTGTCCTTAAAATATATTAGCCTATATTTCGCCCATTTAATTAAAATGCCAACTGTAAGGATTTTTTTTTTTTTTTGAGACAGGGTCTCATTTTGTAGTTTAGGCTGATCCTGATCTCAGCCTCGAACTCAACAATCCTCCTGCCTCTGCCTCCCAAGTGCTGGGGTTACAGGTGTGAGCCACCACACCAGGCATTGTGGTATGTGGTACTGCTTGCTGGTTAGTGTGAGTCACCGCTCACTTCCAGCACTGTTGTATGTGGTTACCGGGGATCAAACTCAGGACCTTGCACTTGCAAGGCAGGCGCTCTAAGCACTGAGCTAAATCCCTGGCCCAGGAATTTTTTGTTGTTGAGATTTTTTTCTCTTTCTTGTTAAAAGTTCAATTATTCCTGTTAATACTACACCTGATTTAGAGTTTAGTCATTCTCAAGACATTAGAAGCCAAACTTCCATTTTTTTCCTCAGTATAACCTATGTCATGAGCAATTAAAGGTAAGCGGGAGTGTTATGAGTTCTGCAGAGCTCTGTTTCTTCACCGTAATAATAGTTTCCAAGAATGTCAAAACATCACAGAAATCTCTCTTCAAGAATTTTTTTTCTTGCCAAGAAAAATTTGCTTGGGACTTTGCAGCTGAGCTATGGTCAAGAGTAGGATTCTGACAGTCTGGGCTTGAATTTGAGCCTCACAATTTACTTCCTGTTAGTTTACTTAATGTCTTAGCATCCTAGTTTCTTTGTCCAAAAAAGGAGATAAAAGTAGCGTGTATCTCAGAGACTATTGCTCTATATTAATGAGATAGTCTATATTACACAGCAATTACACTGTGAGGTATCACTGTTACCTCTTCAGGTCACACACCAAGCAGTTGTTACCATAAGCAGCCAAGCTAAATAGAACTTTACGAGTTAGATTTTTTCTTTTTATCTTTATTGGTACATTAAATATACACATCATGATTGCACTTCATAACGAGTTAGATTTTTTTAAAAAATCTTTTAGATGTAAGCACTTTTCCTCCTGCCTAGGAGGAAAGCACAAACCTCCTGCCTAGCACAGGTTTGTAAGCACAAACCTCCTGCCTAGCATGTGACCAACACTCTCTTCTCTCCTCTATCTAGATTAAAAATAGAGAGAATATGGACCAGGGAGTTAGCTCAGTGGTTCTGGCGCCTGTCTTGCAAGCACAAGGACCCGGGTTCAATCCCCGGTAACCATATACAATACTGGGCGTGGAGACTCACCCCAGCAGCAACCAGTACCACATACCACAGTGCCGGGCGTGGTGGCTCACGCCTGTGATCCCAGCACTCGGGAGGCAGAGGCAGGAGGATTGCTGTGATGTGAGTTTGAGGCTGAGCTCAGGGCCAGCCCCGACCACAAAGCGAGACCCTGTCTCAAAAAAAAAAAAAAAAAAATAGAGAGAATATGCAGGTGCTGGTCCCAGGAAGTTGGGGCCCAGAAGCAAGCCTGGAGAGGTATATTGTCTCATTACATTGCCCCTCCCTTCTGTTTCTTACTGTAAAAGACCCTTGCACACCTGGACATGGAGAGATGGTAATTCGAGGCAAGTGAGGCCTCTCCATCTCCTCAGAGCTAGCTTGGAATAAATCATTTTATCCTTTCCTCCAAAAATCTATGGTCTCTTGATTCGGTTAGCAGTGAGCAAATGAGCATACAGAGGGTATGGCATATAGACACCACGGGCCGCTAACACAGCTACCGGTCTCTTTTTAAGAGCCCCTGTTGGTGATGATGTGGAATGTGCCTTGAAGTTCAGAACCTTGTGGATGCCCTTCACAGCATCCAGCACAGGGCTTAGCTAACACTACCAATAACAAGAAGAGCACAAGAGTAGCAATAATAGCAATAACAACCTCTAAATAGAGTCGATCCTTGTCCATAGGGGTTTTACCTCAGGGGGGTTCCCCTCAAATTGAGGGTGCTTGCAGTCAAAGTCATGATCATCCCACTTCTCAAAAGAATGTGCACACTTGTGTGGATTATTCTCATCCATGCTCTCTTTCGTTTGACCCCGAACAATTCGACTGAAACAAAAGAAAGGACAGTGACGGGTAAAAGGAAATATGCAGTGTTTGTTGCTGTTGCATGAGAATGAGGGTTTGAAGAACTTACCCAATGCCATGAAGGGCTAAGCACAGAATATAGATGACAAAAAGGTGGTGTGTAAACCAGAAGAGCTCAAAATAATTCCTTCGAATAAACTCCGTAGCTGAAGTTACCATGAGAATCAAGATTATTGTGCCAATCACTCCAGTGAGACCAGCAATGCTGGTGAATGACACATGCAGCACTGTCTGTAAAAGGAGAAATGTCAGCCTGATGCAATGTACATGAAGGATGCCATGACTTTCTTGCTTATGACCAAATCCCAGATACTTTGCCAGTGAGCCAACTCACCATTTCTTTGGACCGGATGGGATTTAGCCAAGAATCCTTATCTTTCTCATTATGAGACAGACTGGAGAGAACGGAGGAAAGGGATGCATCTGTGGCCTGTTGGCTTCTACTATAGCGTTCAAAGTTAAACAAGTGTGCAACGATGTGAATGGCTAAATAGAAAGAAAAAAAGTAGGCATCTCAGGAACATTATGGCAGACATGTTCCACCAAAATAGAACAATAATAGCGCCCAACAGAATGTAGAGTCCACAGTAAGTGCCCAATAATGCTGAAAGATCAAAGGTCTTTCTATACCCACTCAGCTGCCAAAAGAACAAAATGTAAGCTCCATGAATAAAGGAGCAATGCTTGATAAGCAGTACTGGGTGCTTAGTATGTTTGAATGTTTATACATATGGATCAGTGAAACTAATATGCCTAAGTTACCTGTAAGTAAGCAGATCAAGTACGCCACCAGCTTATGGAAGGTGAGATTGTGATCCAGTGGCTTCCTCAGTGTGCGATTGCAAAACTACAAATGTAAAGTGATCAAGGTCAGGTGTTATCAGCCAGGCTCATAAAATTCACTAACTCATAGCCAACATGTCTAAGACACATGCCAATACCCACCCTCCTCACTCACACTCTTAGTCGCCAAAGCAGACCTCTGGTTTCCATTCCTATTTAGCTATTCCACTCTTTAGGCTATCCTACCCAGGACAAGAGGGTTGATGTGAAAATTCACAAAGAAGTAGCTGGAACTCACTGAGCAGGTGCCCCTGAGGAAAGACAGCAGATTTCGACACACAGGAATCAGGATCAACATGCTGTTAAAGTTCAAGCATCGAGCAGAGGCTCGGGCCACGGCTAATGCCACCTAGAACAAAGAAGAAAAGAGACTGCTGTTTTATCTCACCATCTAGCAGGTATGCACTAGCCCAATTCACTTGTCTGAAATGTCCATATGGACAGAAGTATAGCATCTTCCTCTCTCCTCTCTCAGTATATAGTATACAGTATATACTATAGGATATGGTATATAGTATACAGTATATACTATAGGATATGGTATATAGTACTTGTTTGGAAGCAGATAGAAAGTGTGCTGGTCGTAATACGGAATTGGGAAATTCTTATGACAATGATTTGGTAGCACTTAACTATATGTTGATTAATATGAAACAAGATGATTTAATTGATTCATGTTAGCGAATACATTCTATGGGTATATTATGTCACAGTGAGCATTTTTGCTTAATACATTTAATTATGACTTTATTATTTGTCACTCTTAAAATAACCTTCAGGATTATACATATTTATATATAAATTTTAAATAAGCCTCATATTTAAATTTATAATTACAGATAATGACTACATTGTCTTCTTTTCTATATCTTGTCTGTGGGGGATCACAATATTGATTATGCCCCAAGCAAGCTGTAAACAATGCAGGCTGTAAAGAGTTAACCTCTCAGTTTGCTTATTTTGACAAATGAGTCTGGCAAAAGCCTATGTGCCAAGGTCAGAGTAATTCACATCCAAATTCCATTCCCACAATTAAAATCTTCTGAACTAGGACAAGGTTCTTATTACAACCCCATATTTTATCTATTCTATTCCTAATTTGCAAATGCTTCATCTTGTCCTTTATAAGCCTTGCTTGCATTTAGTATCCATAGTAACTGCACAACTGCATGTACTTGCACATAGTTCCCCTTTTACCACACAATTCACCTTCACGCCAAGTAATTACCAATCAAAATCAGTGACTTAAACTGACTAGTTCCTTTGCTGAATGAGCAGCACCAGTCATCCTGGTTTCCTGGTTTCTTCGCCTCATTGGTTCTGTCTTTTAGGTTCTTTTTTGTTTTGTTTCATTTGGGGTGGAGGTGTTGTGGGATTTTTTTGAGACAGGGTCTCACTTTGTAGTTCATGCTGGCCCTGAGCTCACTATGTAGCCCAGGTAAGCCTCAAATTCACAGCAATCCTCCTGCCTCTGCCTTCCAAGTGCTGAGATTACAGGGGTGAGTCACCATGTTCAGCATTGCTGTATGTGGTTACTGGCAATCGAACTTTGGACCTTGTGCTCACAAGGCAGGTGCTGGAACCACTGAGCTAAATCCCTGGCCCTGTTTCATTTTGTTTTTCAGTCTTGTGCCATAGCTCCAAGCAGGAGATTGGAACCTAGTGCAGAGGTGTCTGATGTTGTTATGCTGAAATTAAAAGCACACAATAATTGCACAATAAAAATAAAAGTTTAACTGCTGAAATGTCTTTAAAAATTGAGTACGGATCAGGCAAGACTAAGAGAACTTCTTTTTCTTTCTTTCTTTCTTCTTTTTCCTTTGGTGCTGTGGATTGACACTAGAGCCTCCCATACACTACACTTGCACTTTATCTCTGAGTTACAGCCCCATCCCTAAGAAGGGAGAAACGAAGAGATTTTCCAAGCTGATTTTCTTGGGTGGCCAGTGGTATAAATCAAGAACAACCTGTTTAATATTAGTAGAAACTATTAGAAAAACAGACAAGAAATTGAGAAATTACAGAAGCGGTCAGCCCAGAAACAGGCCTGACTAGGTATAGGTTAGGCAAAATGTGTTGAGCTCCATAACAACTATGTCTGACTGTTTAACTCTATGTAAATAGTCTCAGTCTGTGCATGCACCTAAGACTGCAGGTGCTGGAGTGTGACAATTTTGTAGTCACAGTGGAGGTTGCAGGGGTAACCAGGCAATTTTTGTTCCTCTTTAACTGGCTAGCTAACCTTATGTGCATGCCTCTCAAAGACTTGCTACAAAGACCAGTATGCATGAGAGTTAGCAATGTCTCAGTCTGTTTTCAATAATCTTTAAGGCAAAAAAGCTTTTTCCATAAAACCTCAGTTCAGAACAATGTGCCATCAGTCTGATCCAGCAGGTCAATACCTGCTTAATGTCCACAGTGGCTTTCAGCGACGCCCATGCAGTGTACAAGAGCTACCTTACTGTTTTCCATTTCCAGCTTTTCCACATGACCTGTGTTTTCTCCCTCTGCTGAGTCATGTTCCGACTGTTTTTGGTAGAAACAAGCCTGTTCCATTTCAGAATAAATTTTTTCTGTTCATCTCTGAGATCCTACGTTTCCACATCGGCTCTCATAGCTTGCTTATCTGAGTCACAGAGGTTTCTTAAAGCTGAAATTGGCAAATGAATTGGAAATACAGAAGGATAACTTCACAATTCCATATTCTGTGGTAGCTGTCCGTATGGGATAAATATTGCCTTTAAAGAAAATCTTTCTTCCTCATTGTAGAACACTGAGATATCCCACTGAATATCCGTTTCTCTCCATCACCTCTCACTAATGTTATAAATGCTTGAAATGCTGCTGTCATTAATGTTTCACTGACTGGATCTAAACTCCTTCTGCTACTTACTTGCCTTGCTTTGTAGTGAATCAAATTATTTTCTGTATTTTCCCAAAGAGACCACACCCCATGGAATGATTAAATCAAGAATGGCGCATCAATGCAATGCTGTTGTTCTGTTCAACATGCAAGGATGTGATGATAAATGTTTTAGCCATGAGCTTTGTTGTGGTGAGGGGATTCCCAGTTTCCAGCATTTGCCTATCTTGATGATATAACTACTCCCACACTTGTACGTGGCTTAATTTTACTGAATACTATTTACTTACAATTAATTGTTTTCAAAACTAGAGTTTTAAATGTGAAACATTTGCAGGATATCAGTGTGATTCATTGTTCTGCTGCTGACTTTTTGACCACGAAGTCATCAAGCTCTTAATAACTAGTCACGTTTATTGCATCATTCTCTTAGTATGAATGTACTTTTAAAAGAAATTAACACTTTCTTCTGAGTTTTAGTTTCTGAAAAAAGGCCAGGGATGAATGCTTAGAAAGGAAAACTGCAGAATGAAATAAGCCATGAACAAAACATTCAAATATGCTGAGACCTCAACATGGAATCTTTAATTATGTAGAGAAAAGAAAGTTTTTTGTTTTTTTAAAGAAAAAGCACTCTTTAAATATGTACATTGAGTGGATCTTTTGTTCAAAGGTATTTGAGGAAAAAAATCATTGCTAAGCTCAAAGGGATTTGAGCTTTACCTATTATTACAAAGTTCTGGAGACAGCAGTAAGGTCTGGGATGGCCTCCACACCCACATGCTCAGCCCACTGCCCTCCTTGTCTCTATTTCTGCTTTTGA
>PVIR01024955.1:0-25365 GCA_004026965.1 Petromus typicus | reverse complement strand
TTATATATTGTGAAATAGAAAATGCTCAATGTAAAATAAGGTGAAAGGGGACAATGTTGAGATTGTAACAAAAAAGTAAGGAAACAAATTTTATATATATGGGGGGGTGGTAGGGTGGGTGGGGCTATGGGAAAAAAATGAGAATTAAGTTGTGTCTTATACTGGTACAAATCCCCATTATGGAGTGCAATCATGATGTCTATATTTAATGTACCAATAAAGATAATTTAAAAAAAAAAACTCCTTACTTTGTAATATTCATTTGTCCTTGCATCTTACCATAATTGATTGAAGTAACTCTAGATATCATTAAAACACTAACCATTCACATTCAAATAATCATCCATAGAGAATAACTTACAGTAATTCTTGATTTTGGCTATACATTTTCAATATTATTATATCTTCTAATTTCTTAGTTTCTCATTGCTGCCTTTTTGATGATTAACTGATGTTTTCTTGTGTACTCACTGTTATATTCTAATTACTTTTTCTGTGAATGTTTACATTTCCTTCTTTGTTGGTTCTCCGTGGGAATATAGTCAATCTTTTCCATTTGTAATGAAATTTTGTTTTATATAATCATACAAATTTATTTTCATTATAAGAATTCTCTTATAGCTTCACTTTTCTTTTATGTTGTTATTGTCACAACTGAAATCTTTATAGCTACTGTGCATATCAGTATAGCTTTATAATTACTGTTTTATGTGTTTGTATTTTAAGTCACATAAGAAAGGCCAGGAGCTATAAGCATATATGCAATGGTGCTTGCCTTTATATTTACCTATGTACTCATCTTTATATTTACCTACGTACTCATTCTTTGTTTCTTTCTATGACTTTGAATTGCACATTTTATATCGTTTTGTTTCAACCTAAAAGTCTTGTAAGACTTGTCAGAGGTGAATAAATACAGATGGAAAGGGACCTATATCCTTTTTAAAACTTTTTGTTATTTAAATTATTTTCCTTTTAAGTTTCTTGGTACAGTTTAAGTATGCATTATGATCACATTCATCTTTAGGGATTTACCTGTACATAATATATCTTGGTTCTTATTTTCCCCTTCTCCTACCTTCCCTCCCCCTCCTCCTTATTTACAAAAATATTTTTTCCTTCCATTCTTTCCTTTCTACTTCCCTACATACCCTACACATTTGGACTTTGACTTACTATTTTACATTATCTATGGTACATTTCGGTCCTCATTTACTCTTGCCATTTCTCACACTAGTGAAACTTTGGTATTTACACCTGTGTGTCCTATTTATGTCACTTAAGACTATGATCTCAATGTGCATCAATGCAACTATAAATGCCACTAATTTATCATTCATAATGGCCCAGTAGTACTTCATTTTATTTATTTATTTTAAAAATATAACCTCTTTATCCATTCTCCTGTTGATGGGTATTTGGGCTGTTTCCAAGATTTAGTTATTACAAACTGAACTGCTACAAACATGGGTGCACATATGTCTCTGTGATATGAATCTTTTAATTCTGTAGTGTATATACCTAGCAGGGAAATAGCAGGGCCAAATGGGACCTCTAATCCTAGCTTTTTGGAGAATTTCCACACTCATCTCCACAGCGGTTTCACCAGTCTACATTCCCACCAACAGTAGACAAGTTCCTTCCTCCCCAAAGTCCTGCCAGCATTTGTTGTTGTTTGATTTTTTTGATAACAATCATTCTTTCTGGAGTCAAGTGGAATTTCTGTGTTATTTTCATGTGCATCTCTCAAAAGACCATTGATGTTGAACATTTTTTCATATGTTTGTTCATTGCCTTTACTTCTTCATCTGAAAATGTCTGTTCTTTTCAGATGCCCATTTTTCTATTAGGTATTTAACATTAGAGGGGCTGATGTTTTTAAGTTCTCTATTCTAGATAGGAGTCCTATGTCTGAGAAATAGTTGATAAGTTTTTTTCCAAATTGTAGGTATTTTTCACTTTGTTCGTGGTTTCTCTTGTTGTGAAGAAACTCTTTAATAAGATGAGATCCCAGTTGTTGATTCCTTCTGCTAGTTCCCATGCTGTAGGGTTTTGTTCATAAAAATCTGTCCCTAAACCAGTGTCTTCAAGAGTTCTACTTAACCTGTTTTCCATCAGGTTTAGTGTTTCTGTTTTAATATTTAGTTCTTTAATACATTTTGATTTTTGTTTAGTGCATGGTGAAAGATATAGATCTAACTTTAATCTTTGGCAGGTTGAAATCCAGTTTTTCCAGCACCATTTGTTACAGAAGCTATCTTTGCTCCACTAAGGGTATTTGGCTCCTTTGTCAAAATGGGGTGAGTTAATATGTCTGGAGTAGTTTTTACATCTTGTAGTCTGTTCCAATGATTCTTGGGTCTGTTTCTTTGCCAGTACCATGCTGTTTTTTATCATAGCAGCTTTGTAGTATAGTTTTAAACTGGGGATTATGATACTGCCTGCCATGAATGTGTTGCCTAGGATTGCTTTTGCTATTCTAGGTCTCTTTTGGTTCCAGATGAATTTTTGGATTAGTTTCTCTAGGTCTGTTAAATTTGCTTCTGGGATTGCATTCAGGATTGCACTGAATCTGTACGGAAGCTTTGGGAATATGGCCATTTTAATAGTATTGGTTATTAGAACAATATTGGTTTCCTTGGGAATATACCAAGCAGGACTGACACAAAGTAGAGCAGTAGAGGGGTGGCAGTGAGTTCTGGCAGCACTTTCTGAATCTGTTATACTCCTTTGGTGACATATTCCAGAAATTGTCATGGCTACTCAGGTACATTCTACAAAGATCATAGTTACATAGTCAACCCATAGTTGCCTAATGATGTAGCTAACCTATGGTTGTCTAATTATGTATGGATGGATGTTCTCCTCTCTAATTCTAGCTTCCCTCAATCTGTAATTACACTTCCTTTCTTCTGCATCCTTACTGCTACAAATACTCTTTGAACAGTGCTCACCTCTAGTCCTTTACTCCAGCTGTACAAAAATTTGCAATAGACCCTGATCTCCTGTTTATTTTTCACCTATTAATAGGTACTCTTTTTCTCTTTTCTTTTTCAATTCCAATCCTGCCACCACATCTCAGTGTATTATTTAGTAGAAATATAGTATAGTCTGTAAGGTGATTTGATGAAAGGAAGAATTTGCTAAAACAAGTTTTAATGTATATGACTGATAGTTGGATGTGTTGACACTGTTGTAACCAGTAGAAATTATCTCCTTGCAATAGAGCGACCAGGTCCAATTCAGTTAAACCAAGTATGTTAAAGTAGATGATAATTCCAAGGTTAAAATAGATGAGATTACATTACTGGAAAGTGTACACCAGCTAAAGATCTCCCTAAAGGTGACAGAGTCTTTACATTCTAGTAGCTATTCACCTCTCAGTACATACACATACACAAATAGAAGAATGAAAAAGAAGGTAGCCCCTCAAAAAACATCCAGTTTCTACAAAGCACATTTAGAGTGTATCAATGAGAAGAAGTTAAAATCCAAACGGTCAAATTATGAAGAATGGTAAAGAAGAAGAAAAGAAACTTGGTGAGTTCAAAGATGATAGAACTAAACAGATAATGGCTATAATAAAAAATTGAAAAATGGATTTAAAGAAGATTCAAATAAAAGTCAAACTAACCAAAGTTATTGATGGGAATGTAAACTACTACAACTACTATGAAAATCAATATGCAATTTCTTCAAAAAGCTAAACCTAGAAATTTGATTTAGTTCATGTATTTCCCACTCTGATATCTTCCTGAAAGAGTTAAAGGTATCGTATTGCAGTGATATATGCATACTCACATGTACAGTAGCACAACTCATAATCGCTAAATCTCTTATAATAGTATCCTGTATGACCATCAATAAATGAATGCATAAAGATGGGCATACATGCACAATGGAAAGTCATTTGTAAGAAAATGGACATACCTTAAGACCAAATTATTAAGTTAAATAAATCAGATATACAAACTTTCTCTTATGAGAGCAACCCAAAGTATAAACAGTTTACAGAGTAAAATAAAGGTAGATAATATGAAATAAGGAGATGAGTCTTCTGCACTTGATAAGGAGAAGTAGAAAAAAAAGCAATGGGGAAGAAAATGGGGTCAAGGATAATTATAAAACAAAAGCAGAGATGCAAAATAAGACACTAAATTAATGAAACAGAATTGCAAAGTACAATTTTGAGTTGTTATAAACAATTATATGTCAACAAACTGGACAATTTAAACAGAAATCAAGAAATTTGGGGGTATATTCAGCCCATAAAAGTAAATCATGCAGATATAGAACATAAAAAGAAAACAGTAGCAATGAGATTGAATCAGTGTAAAAAGTCAAAGAAATTTGTTGTATATGGGGGGGTGGTAGGGTGGGTAGGGCTATGGGAAAAAATGAGAATTAAGTTGTGTCTTATACTGGTACAAATCCCCATTATGGAGTGCAATCATGATGTGTATATTTAATGTACCAATAAAGATTTTTAAAAAAGAAAGAAAAAAAAGTCAAAGAAAGAAAAATTTAGAAACAGATGCCATTAATTCTTTTTTCTACAAATATGTTAAATGGAAATAAAATCCATCTTCATTAAACTATTACGAAAGATAGAAGAGGAAGTAATTTTTCTAAACACATTTTTTTAGTTCAGGATTAATTTGTTCCTAAAACTAGTTAAGGAGAAAAGAAAAACCCTAGTATAGACCAATATGCCTGATATACACAGATGTAAAGACAAGCAAAAACAAAAACAAAAAAACTTAGTGAAAATACTACAAAGTCAAATAATTATTATGCTAAAAGAATTATACAGCATTATCTATTGGGATTGGTTCAAACTATGCAAGGGTGATTTAATATTTATAAACCAATAACGGAGTGATAAATCACATCAACAGAATGAAGGATAACAAGGATCATCTTCATAGATGAAGAGATGAAAATTAATGAAATTTAAGACACCTTAATTAAAAATGTTGAACAAGGGCCAGAGATTTAGCTCAGTGATTCTGGTGCCTGCCAATAAGTGCAAGGTCCCAAGTCTGATTCCCAGTACCATATACCACAATGCCAAGTGTGGTGACTTATGCCTGTAAGCCCAGCACTGAATAACCACATATCACAAACCAGGCATGGTGGCTCACACCTGTAATCCCATCACTCAGGAGGCAGAGGCAGGAAGATTGCTGTGAGTTTGAGGCTTGCGTGGTCTACATAGTGAGCTCAGGGCCAGCCTGAACTACAAAGTGAGACCCTGTCTTAGAAATTAAAAAAAATGTTGACCAAACTAAGCTTAGGAGTAAGGTACTATAAAGTACCTCAAACACTATCTATAATAAGCCAACATTTAATATTATGGTGAATAAAATAAGACTCAGTTTTTTAGGATCTGTCTAAAGACATGGATGCCCACTTTCATCATTTTTATTCAGCATAGAGCTGGAAACCCAGCTACGGCAATCAAGAAGGAAAAAGAAATAAACAAAATCAAATTGGAAAAGATGAAATCAAGGTGTCACTGTTTGCAGATGATATGATCTTACATGTGAAAATTTCCAGAACCCCATAAAGACTATTTGTTACAACTAAAAACATGTATTCAGCGAACAGTACTGCTGCTATATGTCAAGAGAAAATTATTTAAAATAGAAATTGAGAAAGTAATCCAATTTTCATTAGGTGCAAAAAAAACAAAATACAAACAAATAAATTTAACCAAAGAGTTTTATAAAGGATACCTACCAAAAAAATTGTAAAATACTGATAAAAAAAATGGGGGAGGAAACAAAATAGTGGAAGGACATGTATTATTCATGGGTTAGAAGATTTAATAGTTTTATATTGTCTAAACTGCTCAGAGCAATCTAAAGATGGAATGTGCTCTCTTTCAAAACAGTGATGTCATCCTTTCATGTTTTGTTTTGATATATAGTCCAACTTTGTGATACAGTCTGGCCTTGAAGTTACTATGTATACTTGACTGACCTGGACCTAACAATCCTCCTTCCTCAGCCTCTTATATGCTGAAATTCTATGCGTGTGCCATCATGCCCCATTTGGTGACATACTTAGAGAAGTAGAAAATAAATGTATGTAAAACCACACACATACTAGTAATGCCACTTGAAGCAAAAACAATAAAGTATAATGCACTACACCACCTGCTTCAAAGCACACTGCAAAGCCCTGGTAACCAAAACAATGTGGTACTGGCATTAGATTATACACATGCACTAATGAAATGTGATATAGAGGCAGGAAATAAACCCATGCAACTAAAGCAAACTGATTTTTAGCAAAAGTGGTAAGGATATGCATTAGAGAAGTGTCTGTATTTTCAATAAACCACTTACAAAAATCAATTCAAAATAGACTAAAGATTTAAATTGAAGTCCTGAAAGTATGTACCTACAAGAATAAAATATAGAGGAAACACTGCAGAATACAGGAATCAGAAACTACTTTTGAGTAAGACCTCGGAACTACAGGTAATGAAACCCAAACTGGACAAATGGAATTTCATTAAATAGAGTTTCATCTGCACACCAAAGCAAAAAGGAATAAAATGACAATGTAAAGAATGGGGAAAATATCTGTAACCTAGACATCTGACAAGCGGTTGATGTCCATAACATATAAGAAAATTTAAATATCAATAGCAAGAAACAAAATAACCTGGTTGAAAATTTACAAAAGTCTTAAGCAGATACTTCTCCAGAGAAAACACAGGGATGACCAACAAATACATAGAAATATTACTTAATATTAGTCATCAGGGAAATGTGAGTCAAATAAGTAAAGAGATAGCACTTCACTGGGTAAGTATGATTACTATCAAACAGAATACATGGAAAACATTCTTTAGGAATAAGAAAAAAGAACACACACACACACACACACACACACACACACACACACACACACACCCAAAAAACCCAACAAACAGAATTGAGTAGAAACACAATTTCACCTCTAAAATGGCCTAAACAAGTGCAATTTTGCCACTCCCCTAGCGGACTAGGCTGTCCTACCGATCAATGCAGGGGTACCCGAGACTGTGCACTGCACCTTAGCTGCAAAGTTCATGTTCCTGGGGTCTCCTTAGCACAGGGAAGCACAGATAACAACCAAGAGACTGACCAGAAGGAAGAAGAGACATAATACAGGACACTTTATGATGGAAGTGTTAACCTACTTCAAAAACTGGGTGAAAGACAGCTTTGTATAATAGGCTTGGAGAGGATGAGAACTAAACATGAATCTCCTGGGAGTCATGGGAGTCATGGGATCAGATTAAGATGATCACAGGCTCCATATTCTGTTATATTGTCCAGGTTTGGATGGTCAGAGCAGGTGGTCCTCAAGGAGATGACATTTAAACTAGTGATTTGTTCGAATTCCAGCACTAGAGCCTACATCTAGAAGAACTTAGTGGTCTGAAGGACTTTAGGTCAGGATATGGGTGGGCTGATTTTCTTCACTAAAAACAGTCCTTTTTTCTGGTTAAGAGATGTTTATGCATGGTTTCTAGGGATTGTCTATATCCTCTTGACATTTGATGCCAATCTTCCCCTGAATATACTAGCATAGCCAAGGTAAAATAGTAGTGGCTAACAATTGACCTTCTATATATGTTCATGGGGGTCATCAACAATAAAAAAACTGTTATGCATACACACAAGATCATGGTAAAACAAGGCAGCAGATGATGCCCAAGATCTCCCAACTTTCCTAAGGCAGATCAAAGGCAAGAAAGCAAATTCCAAGAAACAGAACTCTACAAAAAGTTTATAGAATAGAGGAAGAAGCAAGACAAGATTAAAGAAAAAGTAAACCAAAAGTTCACAGAAATATCATTCAAAATGCCCAAAGCAGATTTGGAGGAAATAAGTAAAAAAATTAAGAAAGCTGACCAAAAGCTTCAAAATGTGAATGAGGAAGCCACTAAAGATATGGAATTCTCAGAAAGATATCACACAGAAATACGTCAAAAAACAGTATAGAAACCATCAGTTGCATAAATAAAAATGTAAAGAAAGAGTGTCCTAAATTGCGGACAAAATGCTAAATTATAAAGAAGTACTCAAAGAAACAACAAGTAAGAGAATAAGAAAAGGCTACCCAGTGATTAGTAGATGACACTAAGAAGACCAACATAAGGCTAAGTGAAGGTAGAAGATAACACAGATGGAATTGTTAATATGTTACAGAAATCAGAGCAGAAAATTTCCAAAATATGAGAAAAGAATTCAATGAAGAAATAAGTGAGGCTTTAAGAATACCAAATGACTGTGATGAAAAAAAGAAGCTCACCAAGGCGTAGAATTCTTAAATAGCCAGATATTCAACAACATAAACAAAAAGTTGCCAGAGAAAAAACAACAAAGAAAGCTGAACCTGTTAGAATTACAGAAGACTTCTCACCACAAACATTAAAGGCCAAAAGAACTGGGAGTGAAGAATTTCAAGTTCTATGAGCAAACAATTTCCAGCTCAGTTTAACATGCCCAGCAAAGCTTTTCTTTAAAATAGATGGAGAAATAAGGACATCTCAAGAAAAATATAAACTCAAGAGATACGTGAATATTACAGCAGTACTCCAGAAAATACTCAAGAATGTCCTAGACAGAAGCAACAAAACAAGTGAAGCCTAAAACCCAGACGAAATGAAAACACCAAAGTGAAAGAATAAACTAGAACAAAAACTGACAGAACAGAAAAATAAAAGGATCAACAAAAGAAAGAGTTCACAGTAGTAAATAATCAATAATCTCTGTAAAATTTCTCAATGTTAATGTCCTTAACTATTCAGTTAAAAGACAGAGATCAGCAGACTGAATAAAGAAACAGAGTCCAAAGTTTTGTTGTATTCAAGAAACTTGTCTAATAAAAAAGATATTTATAGACTAAAAATCAAAAAGCAGAAAACAGTATTTCGTGCACTAGAACCTGAAAGAAAAGTGATGGTAGTGATTTCAATCTGAGGCAAGATAAACTTCAAGATAAAACTGATTAGAAGACCCAAATAAAGTTTCACATACTAGTGAAGGGAGCAATCCAACAGCAACAAATAAAAAATAAATGCAGCAAATATTGGAGCATGTAATTATACACAATACTGCTGGCAATAAAAGGTCAAATAAGCACTACTAAAAGTATAGTGGAGAGTCTTTTAACACCAACTTTCATAAAAGTATAGATTAAAGAAACAAAATAATCAATGAAAATATCAAAGCTAAACCACATTTTTTTTTTTTTTTGACACAGGGTCTTTCTTTGTAGTTCAGGCTGGCCCTAAGCTCAGCCTCAAACTTACATCACAGCAATCCTCCTGCCTCTGCCTCCCAGGTGCTGGGATTACAAACCTGAGCCACCACGCTAAGCACTGTGCTATGTGGTACTGATTGCTACTGGGCGTAAGTCTCCACACCCATTATTATATGTGGTTACCAGGGAATTGAACCCAGGCCCTTGTGCTTGCAAGACAGGTGCGGGAATCACTGAGCTAAATTTCCAGCCCTAAACCACTTTTTTGACCATACAGTTTTAATAGCTATCTGAAGTATTCCATCCTCATTGTAACAAAAAAATATATTCTTTCCTGCAGCCCATGGTACTTTCTCTAAAACAGATCATGTGCTGTCCGCAAAGGTTGGTTAAGTAGATAAGAATCTAAATTCACTCCATGATGGTCCTGTTAGACCACTGTGCAACGGAAATGGACATCAGTGACAAAAGAATAGCAGCAAATACAGCAGCACCTGAAAAATGAATAACACACTTCTAAACAACAAATGAGTTACAGAAGAAAGCTAGAGAGAAATTTAAAAATTTCTGGAAATTAATGACAACGTCTGAACAGCTCACCAAAACATCTGGGACACTATGAAAGCAATCATAAAAGAACAGTTTGTTGCAATCAATGCTCATGTTAGGAAAACAGAGTGAGTACAAATGAATAAAATTATAAGGCAGCTGAAGCTATTTAAGAAGCAACAGTAATCCAGGTGAAACCAATTTAAGAAGGAAAAAATCAAAGATTAGAGAAGAAATCAATGAAATCAAGAGTAAAATTCAAAGAATCAACAAACAAGTCGAACAGCTGGTTCTTTCTGTGAATAAGCAAAATAGATCACTCCTTAGATTAGACAAACTTAACAAGAAAAAGAGAGAAAAGACTCACATCAATGCAATTAGAAATGAAAAAGGTGAAATCACAACAGATACTGTCAAATTCAGAATGTAATAACTACTATGAAAAGCTGTATCTCAAAAAATTGGAAAAGTTTGAAGAATGAATAGATTCTTAGACTCATACAGATTACTAAAGTTAATGCAAGAAGGCACAAAATTGCTGAACAACCTTGTAACAGGAAATTGGGGAAGCGATGAAGAATCTGTCAATCAAAATGCCCCAGGACCTGATAGATTCATATTTGGATTCTACGAAATATTTAAGGATATTATATCACTTAAACTCTTCAAGCCTTTCAAAGAAATTGAAAGAGATGGAGTGCTAACATATTCATTTATGTAGGCAAACATCATGCTAATTCCAAAACTGGAGTACAGTCCAACTAAAATCAAAACAATAGACCATTCTACTCAATGCATATAGATGCAAAAACCCTCAAAAAATTATTAGCAAATAGAATGTAACATATCATCAAAAAGATTGTATATCATAACTAAGTAGATTTCCTCCAAGAAATGCAGGTATAGTTCAATATATGCAAATCAATAAATATAGTACATCAAATAAATAGAATTGGGGTTAAAAAAATGATCATAAGGCTGTGGATTTAGCTCAGTAGTTCTGGCACCTGCCTTACAAGTGCAAGGAACGAGGTTCAATCCTTGTAACCACATACAACAATTCTGGGTGTGGAGACTCACACCCACCAGCAATCAGTACCACATATCACAGTGCCAGGTGTAGTAGCTTACACCTATAATCCCAGCACTTGGGAGGCAGAGGCAGGAGGATTGCTGTGAGTTTGAGGCTGACCTCAGGGCCAGCCTAAACTACAAAAGACCCTGTCTCAAAAAAAAAAAAGATCACATGAATATATGCAGAAAAGTCTTTTGACAAAGTTTAACAACTCTTCATGATAGCAACTCTGAAGAAAATAAGTATAGAAGGAACATATCTGAATTTTATAAAAGCTCCTTATGATAACCCACTGGCAAACATCTTATTGAATGGAGAAAAACTAAAAACATTCCCTCTGAAAGCAGAAACAAGATAAGGATAGCCACCATCACTTTTATTCTACATAGTACTCAATACATTAGCCATGCCGATCAGGCAAAAGAAGAATAAAATGGATACATATATATATATAAAAGGATACATATAGGAATGGAAGAATCCAAATGATCATTTTTTGCAGATGACATGATACTCTACATAGAAGACTAAAAGAATACCAAAAAATACTCAGAGTCAATAACCAGCTTTAGCAATATAGCAGGTTACAAAATCAATACACAAAAACCAATAGCATTTATGCCCACCAACAACTCAATGAGAAGGAAATTATGAAAACAGTATCATTCACAGTAGCATCAAGATAAATGAAATATCCAGGAATTATCTAAGTAAGGAACTTAAAGTTATAATACTATGAAAAAGGAAACTGAAGAAGACATCAGCAAATGAGAAGCTGTTCCTTATTCCTGGATAGTAAGAACAAATATTGTCAAAATGGCCATACTCCCCAAACTGTTATACATATTCAGAGCAGACTCTATCAACATACCCACATCATACTACATGGTCGTAGTGAAAACAATCCTAAAATTCATATGGAACCCAAAGTTACCTGTAATCACAGAATTACTCTTGAAAAATAAAAGCAAAGCAAGAACTATCACATTACATGACTTAAACTATACTCTAAATAACAGTGATTAAAATAGAACAGAAAGTACTGGAGCAAAAACAGAAATTTAGATAAATGGAGTACAATACAGAATGCAGAAACATATGCAGACACATTCAGCTATTTGATCTTTGACAAAGGGGCCAAAAGCTTACATATGAGGAAAGACAGCCTATTCCACAGACAGTGCTAGGAATACTGGATATTGTCACAGTGTGTGACCATGGGTTTTTAAAGTACAGAAAAGATCACCTAGAGGTGAAACTTTAGTTCAGTCATCAAGAAGATCCAGAAAGGCTGCTACTTCAGCATAAGAGAGTTTCAGGGAAACAGATCTCTGCAGTTGTTTATCTGTAACTCAAGAACATGAGAACAAAGATATAGAAGAAAAGCATTTGTAGCATATTATCTAGGAGTTTTGGACAGGAGGTAGGGCTGGATTGGATGATTTTTTATGTGACATATGTTGACCTAATTTAAATAATCTTATTGGAGCGGAGCTAAGAAGACATAATGGCCAAAGCAAGGAAACTGTCTAATTCTGCTAATGTGACTTGGCAGATTTTGCTCCAAACTCTTAACCACACATTCTGGAAACCTGGGAGCTGTTGTTTCAAAGTACTTTCATTTTTACACATGTAAAAATAGTAAAGTGAAGAGAAAACCTATAGAATCAAAAAATCTTTGGCAGCTATTCTTCAAACAGAGGACTAATATCTAGAATACATAAAGAACTCAAAAAACAAAACAAAATACTAAACAACCTTAAATAAAAGGCTCAATGAAGAAATTAGAAAGTGAAATGAACAGATATTTCTCAGAGAATGAAATACAGATGATCAACAAACATCTGAAGAAAATATCCAACATCTGTAGTCTTTGGAGAAATGCAAATTTAAACAATGTTAATATTCTATCTTATACCAGAAAGAATGTCAATAATAAAGTAATAAAAAATAACAAACACTGGTGTGGTTGTGTTGAAAAAAGAATGCTGCTGCATTGTTGATAGGAACGTAAAGTGGTGTAACAGTTGTGGAAACCAGTATGGACAATTTTCAAGGAACTAAAATTAGAAATTCTATATGACTCAGCTATCTCCCCAAAGACTGAAAGTCATCATATTACAATGATAAAGGCATTTTAATATTTATAGCAGCAGAATTCATAATAGCTAAATACTGGAAGTAGCTCATATATCCATAAACAGACAATTGGATTTAAAAAATGTGGCATCTTTACATAATGAAATACTTGTCAGCTATAAGGAAGGGCAGATTTGAGATATTTGTAGGAAAACGGATTAACCTGGAAAATTTAATATTGAGTGAAATAAATCAGGCAAAATCAGACAGCTCAAATGTCCTATAGTGTTTTTCATTTGTGTAGGGCAAAGTACAAACACAGAGCACGATAAAAGATGGTTCGAAGGACACATGGGAATACACCTCTTGCAAATTAGCAAGGGTCCTGGAGACAGAGGATGAGGGGGAAGAGGAAATAAGTGGAATAAAGATATGTCATGGACAGCAAGTTAATAATCTCAATGAATGTAAACTTTTTATGTCACATAAACAAGCTAAGATTGTGTATGTGACATAAATTAACATTAATAAGAACAAAAATTGAGAAAGGCGGTTTAGGGGAGGCAGGACAGAAGGGCAAGGTGATTTAGAAAATAATCTATATTATGTACATCAACCCACTTCCTAAGATGATTGTAAACTGCAGGAACTACAAACATGTACTAATAAAAACAAAATTTATGCTTCTGGTATTTGAATCAGAATTGCATTAAATCTATATAGCAATTCTGGGAGTATGGCTGTTTTGACAATATTGGATCTTCCTACCCAGGAACAAGGGATATCTTTCCATTTTCTGATGTCCTCTTTGATCTCCTTTTCCAGAGTCCTTGTTTCTAGCTACTCTCCTGAATCAGGCCATTAAGCCAAGTAGTCTTTTGGCTTAGTTTTTGGGATCTTCTATATAGAGTACCATTTCATCAGCAAATAGTGACAATGCCCATCAACTGGAGATTGGATAAAGATGGATTTTTTAGAAAAATAAATTGGAGTATTAGTCATAAAGAATGATAGAGAAATTTATAGCTAAGTGGATGTACACTGAGGCCATACTCACAAGTGAAATAAATAGGACGCAGATGTGTAAAAACCATACCATACCTCTAGTGTGAGAAACTGAAAGTGTAAATGAGGTTAAAAAATGTGCAGCATGTACTGTGAAATAGTAAGAAAATCTTCAAAGAGAGGCAGTAACTTGGGGGGGGCATGGGAAAGCAAAGAAGAGAAAGAGAAATTTGATGGTAAAGAGGAAAAAATGGAAGCAAAATTTATGTATATAGGTGGTGGGGTTTGTAGGCAGGGCAGAAAATGGTAAAAAATAAGAATCAAGATATATTATATATAGGTACAAATTGCCAATGAGGAATGTGATCATAATGTATTCCTAAAATGTACCAATAAACTTGATTTATTTTTCAAAACCAAAAATTTAAAAATGCAACTTCATATTACATAAATAATTATCTGGGCTAGAGATGCAGCTCAGTGGTGCTGGGCCTGCCTTGCAAGTGCAAGGTCCTGACTTCAGTCCCCGCTACCAGTTTTTGCCACCTTAAAAAAAAAAACAAAAAAACCAATAAAACCCGTTTAATCAGATAACTTTGTGGGATTTTTTGGGCTATATTATTTTCTTTAATGTTTTGTTATCTCTTTGCTTCATATTTCCTTTTTTATGTTCACTGTTTAAAATTGATTTTGTGTTGAAACGTATTGAAATGTAAAAGTAAAGAATTAAAAATAAGAGTGGAGGCTGGGGATTTAGCTCAGTGGTTCTGACGTCTGCCTTGCAAGCACAAGGTCCCAAATTCGATCCCAGTGATCCCAGTAATCACATACAACAATGCTAGGCAAGATGACTCAAGGCCATCAGTAATCAGTACCATATACCACAGCAGCGAGCATGGTGGCTCAGCCTGTAATCCCAGGACTTGGGAGACAGAAGCAGGAGGATTGTTGTGAGTTCAAGTCTGAGCTCAGGGCCAGCCTGAAGTACAAAGTGAGACCCTGCCTCTAAATAAATAAATAAATCAAATACTAAAAGTACTAGACATAAGTGTAAACTGTTCAGTAAATGAATACATACTCTTTTATTACAGGCATGTCTAAAGTGAAATTACTAGAGTATACATGTGTTTACATATAGAGCACACACACGTTTATTTTATTTTATTTTTTTGAGACAGGGTCTTGCTTTTGTGGTTCAGGCTGGCCCTGAGCTCAGCCTCAAACTCACATCACAGCAATCCTCCTGCCTCTGCCTCCCAAGTGCTGGGATTACAGGTGTGAGCCATCATGCCCGGCACTGTGGTATGTGGTTACCGGAGAATCGAACTCAGGTCCTTGCGCTTGCAAGATAGGTGCTGGAACCACTGAGCTAAATCCCTGGCTCTACACTTTCATTTTTAAGATATTCTGGCATGCAGTTTTTTAAATTGTTGCCACCAGTTCTAGTTGTAGCACACCTTTGCAAAATACTTTTTTTTTTTTTATTTTAGACACTTGGGGGAGTGTTTATTGGTACCACGTTTTGATGACAATTTGCATTTCTTAGCAAATCAACACAATTTATTGGATATTTTAGGATTCTGTTTTGTGAGATGGTATCTTATGGTCTCTGTATCTAAATATTGGATTTCATTTCATTTTATTATTAATTTGTAATAATTATTTTTTGTGTGTGGTACTGGGATTGAACCGAGGGCTTTGCACACAGTATTCTGCCACTGAGCTACACCCCAGGCTCTCCCTTTAGAATTTTTACATACTATCTATTACTTTATTAGATGTATGTGTTGCAAAATGTGACTTGCTGAGAATTTTATATGAATTATCTAATTTTATTTTTTGTGATGTTTTGAGTGAAAGTAAGACCTCAAGCATATAAGGCAAGTTCTGTATCACTGAACTACATCACCAGACCAAGATATATAAATACTAACTGCAAATTTTTGTGATTTCAACAAATGTATTTGCCAACGGAGTCACTACCACATTAAGATACAGAACATTGCTTCACCTAAGTAAGTTCCATTATGCCCCTTTACAGTGAGGAAAACTCTAACCTTCAAGCAAAGCTAAACATTCATTTGATCCAATTTACATTAATATGGATTTTTTTTTTTTTTAGACAGAGTCTCATTTTGTAGTTCAAGCTGGTTCTGAACTCACTATATAGTCCAGGCTAACCTCCTGCTCAGCAATCCTCCCGCCTCTGCCTCCCGAGTGCTGGGATTATAGGCATGAGCCACCAAACCTGGCATTGTGGTATGTGATACTGATTGCTGGTGAGCGTGAGTCACCATGCCCGGCATTATGGTATGTGGTTATTGGGGATCAAACTCAGGACTGTGCACTTGCAAGGCAGATGCTTGGAACCACTGAGCTAAATCCCAGGCCCAATATGGATTTATTTTGCTTGTTAAAGAAGATATAAATGCAATCATGCAAAATAAGCTCTTGTATCTATTTTTTCCTAATCTGTGGCAGTCCTATTAGTAGTAGTTTGTTCCTTTTTATTGCTAAGTAGTGTTCAAAGGTATGAAGATCTAAAACTTTGTTTTATCATTTGCTTGTTATTAGTTACTTTGTCTTTACCAACTTAGAAACTATTGTAAAAGAAATTTCCCTGGATGTTTCTGTACAAATATTTTTGAGGGAATATAGTTTGCATTCTGTTGGAAACAGAACCTGAGTGGAATTCCTAGGAAATATGGTAAATATAAGCTTACAAGAAACTACCAAAAAGTCTTTCAAAGTGATTGAACTTGTTACCAGCAATGAAGAGTTCCAGTTGTTTCATATTCTCAAAAGTGCATGAGCACATCAGCCTTTTAATTTTCAAATTTTAATATGATGATTGGTAATTTGCACTTTTAAATTTTTGATGATCTTGATTTTTGATCATTTTAATTATAATATTTTATAATTTTTAAAATATTATTTTATAATATTTTAAGTTTCTAGAAATTGTTTATATACGTTCTAAATAAAAACCTTTGTCAGATACAAATGTTGTGAATGTTTCTCTTTAGTTTTCTATTTTTTTTTCTAAGATGATGTTCTCACTGTCCTGTCCAGGTTGACCTTGAACTTTGGGGCTCAGATGATCCTGCTGATTCATTCATGATCCTCAGATTCATTCCCTCAGAGGTGTTTTTTAAAGGGAAGAATTTTTAATTTTGGTAAGACCAGTCTCTCTCTCTCTCTCTCTCTCTCTCTCACTGTCTTCTTTCTCTCTCCTCCCCGTGGTGTGTGTGTGTGTGTGTGTGTGTGTGTGTGTGTGTGTGTGTGTGTGTGTGTGTGAGAGAGAGAGAGAGAGAGAGAGAAAGAGAGACAGAGACAGAGACAGAAACAGAGAGAGACAGAGAGATCTGTTCCTTCTGTGTCCTGTCTAAGGAATCCTTATGCTCTCTTGGAATGGAGTCTTTCTCCACATCTTATTCTAGCTAGAGACTACAGGTTAAGGTTTTAAAGTCCATGGTTCACTTTGAATTAACTTGTGTATGGTGAAGTTAAAAGGTAAGATACTTTGATTCTTTTAAGAACTTCCATTTGTTTCAGCACCACTCATTAAAAGGCTACACTTTCCCTATTGAATGACTTTGAAATCTTTGCAAAAAATGAATCAGAGGATTTGAGTTTGAGGCTAGCTTGGGCTACATAGCGAGTTTGGGGCCAGTCTGAACTACAAAGTGAGACCCTGTCTCTCTCTCTCTCTCTCACACACACACACACACACACACACACACACACACAAAATCACACTTATTTTATGGCTTAATCCCAAGTATTGGATCTCAGAGAAAGATTACTGTTATTATGCTTACATTTATTTTGGTGTGTAATTTCAGTAATTTTTGACAGTGTGCATATACAGGTTTTCCACATATTTTAAATATTTATTTCTAAATATTACGTATTTTTGAAACTAATGTGACATTTTTACATTTCAATATCTGGTTGCGCATTACTAGCATATCAAAATACAAATTGCATTTTGTGTATTTATCATGAATCACAACCTTCTTAAATCCAGTTCATAGTCACGTAATATGTGTATTTTAGATTCCTAGGGCGTTCTAAATAATGATCATTAAATCCACAAATATAGACGTATTTATTATTATGTGGATCGTACACTTGGGTAAAGTTTGTTTTTTTTTTCTTTCATTCTGAAAGCGTGACAAAGCTCCGTTCACTATATGACCCCTGATTCACTTCATGGAAAGGCCCCTCACAAGCAGAGCCGTCATCTGCTCTGTCTTTTCCCAAGTTCTGAAAAGCAGCTGACTATAGAGACTATATTTATATCATGACAACATGAAACAGCTGGTTGGGTTTTCTTTCCCAGCTTTAATCCTGCTTTTTTAAATGAAATAACTATTTTCGTAAATGAAAGAATACAGAAAAGAAATTATACAGAAAACAAAGAAATAATACGAATGAAATGAAAATAATGAAATAATCCAGAGAAGCATTAATAATGAAAAAAACCCATTTTCTGAGATTGTTTTCCTGCCACACTTCCACGCATTTTAGTGAAGAGGAAATGGGGTGTTGAGAGTATAGCAGTAGAAAAGTATATTCCAAGAGCGGAGGAACAGGATTGGCAGTTCCCCCAGGGGAAGCAGGAATAGCCAGCGAACCCCCTGAGAAGACACTGCTCTTCCCTGTCGGCCAGATAAAGGCTCAGAGCAACACAAAGAAGCCAGTGACAGGGCCTACACTGGTGCTACCGAAAGGGACTCGGGTGAGGGAGGGGCAGGGCTATCTAGCCACACCCCTCTCTGGACAGCCATTGGGGGCTGGGAACTTGGGCGGAGCCAAAGGAGCTGACTGCACATCACGTGACGGACCAATTTAGACTCTCGCGCCAGGCTCCTGCACCGTACGTGGCTCGCAGCCGCCTCTACACGAAGAGTCCTGACCTACTCCCGGAGGCCCTCGGGGCGCGCGGGCCAGGAACAGCCCGAAGAGCGGGAAGCTGAGAAGGAGCGGTGAGGGCCGGGGGTGAGGCCGCTGGGGCTGGGAGAGCTGCGCGGCGGAGCGGCCTCTTTCCCTGGGGCCAGGCTGCAGGCTGGAGCGGCCCGAGGCACCTCCGGCGGCCACCGCTATGCGACCCTGAGTGTGGCCGTACTGCCGGGGCCAGGGCAGGGGCCATGAGACATTTTCTCAGGCCCGCCACCAGGCCTCCGCCCTGTCCTCTGGGTGCAGAAAATGGTGGTCTGCGCGGGGCGCAGCGAGGGGGTGGCGCGGTGGGAGCGGGTGGAGGCGGCACGATATCGCGATCCGGAGCGCGACTGGAAGTGATCGGCGTCAGGCGCGGCCCTCTCCAAAGTCAGAGGCCCCCGGGCCGTGTGGGCGTTCGTGGGGGCTAGGATTGGGAAAGAGAAGGAGAGAAGAGGGAAAGAGGAAAGGAAGAAGCGAGGGAAGGCCCAGGTCGGTGCGGGGGTCGGGGGATTCCGTGGAAAGCCCAGGCTGAGGCCCTGATCCGAGCCCTCCCTCCATTCCTTCTCTTCCGTTTCTCACCTTCCTCGTCCTCCATTTTGATGCCTGCAGAGCCCAGGAGACGGATCTACAGGAAAAATTCTGTATTTTGGGGGAGGGAAGGGTAGGGTCCGTGGGACCTCTCAGCTTGGAAAATGACATTGACAAAAAAAACTGACGTATTTTCTAGGGGTGTAGTAGGGCCTCTGTCCTCGGTGCTGATCGGTCCACCAAGAATTGGATCTCTTCTGTTCGTTGTTTCCTAGGAGTAATGGAATCCAAACAGCAACAGGTTATAAAAAGTCGGGACGTGGAAAACGCCCAGCAGAAAATCGAAGAGCAAGATGAAAAGGAGCCGCATGCTAATGAAGGGGAGCCCGCGGCCCTGCCGTTGGAAGCTGGTGACTATCGTGTGCACAGAGCAAATCGAAGGCAGTTCCGAGTTAGGCAGCCCATCCTGCACTATCGACGGGACCTGATGCACAGGCTTGGAGAGCCTCAGGCGAGGATGAGAGAAGAGAATATGGAAAGGTTTGGGGAGGAGGTGAGACAGCTCATGGAGAAGCTGAGGGAAAGGCAGTTGAGTCATAGCTTACGAGCAGTTAGTAACGACCCCCCTCACCGTGGCCGTCACAATGACTTTTGCCTTATGCCTTGAATCTTGATGTTTTCTCTAACATTAACAGAGAAACATCTGCCTCCTGAACTTACATGTTTGTGATGTACTGTTGTAAGCCTTCTGATGTCCCTGGTTTGCATGTGTCTTCTATTACCAGCTTCTAATAGAATATTGTATTTTTGACCCAGCCTGTGTGACTTTTGTTAGCAGAATATACCTATTGCATGGAAAGATGCTCAATTATATATTGTGAAGTTAATAAAGCAGTTTTAAAAAGCATTCTTGTATTCTTTTTTACTTAAAATTATGACACTTTTTATTTTCTAATATTTTAAATTATTTATGTTACTTTAATATTTGCTTTTATTATTTTCTTTTTTGTGTATATTTTTCTATACTGAATACATACTGAATAAAAGAATTTGACCACTTATAAAAGCACTTACTAAACACATGTGATAGAATATCAATTTTGGCCCACCCCTGGAATCTTATTTAGAACTTATTTAGAACTATAATATGAAAAACATTTTTAAGATCTCTTTTTACTTCTCAGTTCTCTGTAGGTAGATAGTCACTTCTTAGAGGTGCTCTGTAGATCACGTGATGTCGGAATTCTGTATGCTTTCTCCCACATTTTCATTCCCACCGAAATAAGCTTAACTGCTTAGTTATTCGTTTCAGTTATTACGGGGTGTTTCCAAAGTGATTCGCTGTCAGTGCTCAGATTTGGTGTGCTAAGGGTGAGGCACTTCTCTCCCTCTGCTTCTGTGCTCTGTTCCTTCCATCCCCTTTAGGTAGTATTCTGTGTGCTCCATATTGTGTCCTACACTGATTCTTTCCCACCCCAGATGTCCATGAACTTTCAAGGTGAGAAATTCCTACTAACTTTTCTAGAACTCCCAATGGATTGAATCTTCACTTTGCTTTATAAAAGTACATATATCCCGCTACCTGTTTAGTTTCATGGACATACTTTGTCTAGTTCTTTCCTTAAAGATATTCAGTTCCCAGGAAGCCTGTTCACCACTTCATCAGTCTGTACAACATCAACTGAGGGAACAGCTCACTTCTAATCTGAGATAGTCCATCGTGGCACACATCCACCTGAAACCTACAAATGTATGGAATTTTGCTCTATATTGAGGTGGACACCAAATATTGTTAGTGAACCAGGGATTATTCAAATATGGACATCTTTATGAAAAATTCATGAGAAGATTTTAGAGTTAAGTATCACATTTGAACTCAGGAAACAAGTCCCTCTGCAAATGTGCTGATCAGGTGAAAAAAAATATTACATATGAAGATAGTCTTTGGTCGAAATCGTTAGAATTCTAAAATAGGAATTGGTGAACAGCCTATTATCTAAAAATGACCTGTTGCCTAATTTCAGGCTTATAAGAATAGCTTTTACAACTTTTTTTTTGAGACAGGATCTCACTTTTGTAGTTCAAGTTGGCCCTAAGCTCAGCCTTGAACTAAGCAATCCTCCTGCCTCTGCCTCCCAAGTGCTGGGATTACAGGCGTGAGCCACCATGCCCAGCTCTGTGGTATGTGGTTCTGATTGCTGGTGAGCGTGAGTCTCCTCACCTGGCATTGTTTTATGTGCTTATCGGGATGAATCTGGGCCCTTGCACTTGCAAAGCAGGTGCCAAAGCCACTGAGCTTAATCCCCAGTCCAGCTTTTATAACTTCTATAGTAGAAAAATTTAAGGATTATTTGGCACTGTAAAAATATATGAAATTTAGATTATAGTTCCATGAATAAAGTTTTAGCAGGACACAGGTATGTTTAATTCATTTGCATATTGCCTATGGCTGTTTTTGTATTATAGTCAAGTAGTTATGAAAGAGACTGTGTAGCTGCTGTGCAAAGACAACTATCTGGTTCTACTAACTACTTTTTCATTTCATGCCTTAGAATATAACATCACTGGAGCTGCAGTGAGATGATCCAGGCCTGTAATCCCAGCACTCTGGGAAGCAGAGGCAGGAGAATCACAAACTCAAGCCCAGTCTGGGCAATTTAAAAATTTAGGAAGGCCCTGTCTCAAAAGTAAAAGTGTTAGGGCTGTAGCTCTGTAGCTCTGCACACAGGCTCTGGGGTCACTCACATGTGCTGTAAGAACCAAATATAACATCACAATAGCACACAGGAAACCAAGAGGGAAAAGTGGCAGGTGAAAACATACAGCAACTCCCAGACGTCATGAATCACATACCTAAGTAATTTGAAAACTCTCACTTCTCTTGCAGGCACTTGGGACACAAGGCACATTTATTCGAGACACAGTTTATAGGGAAGCTAGAATTGAAAGGGCAGGAAAACTTAGAAATAGTTTTATCAGACATTTTGCTCTTGACGTGAGTGTTAGCACTGGGTTCAGTGGAAAATAACTGTTCTGCCCTTATTTTCAGCAATTCTTTCAGGAAGAGAAAGGAATCTCACGTATCAACTGCCAACTACGATAGATTATACCTGCATGTTCTGTGTTGAGGCAGATCCAGGTTGTCCTGTCAACCCTCTCAGAGAAAGATAAGTTTAGCGTTCCAGTTTCTGGAAAGAAACAGTGCTAACAAGTTTCGGCTTTTAATATACTTTGGGTTTGAAAGCACGGTCACATGAGTAGTCAGAAGCAACAGAAATTGCTTAGGCAACAACAAAGCAGAAAATGAGTAAAAGGAAATAAAGGAGACAGGGCATAGACTTCCCCCAATGAGAGCAGCAATTTTTATGGATCTGGATGCGTTTACCTATATATCATTTCTGTGTGTTATATGGTAAGCCTCTTTATTTTTATTTTAATATAATACAAGTAGCTATCAATAAACTATAAAAGCCATTCTCTGAAAAGATAATTTTTCATAGCAGAAGTGATTAGAGAATTGTAGGCATTCTGTGCAAAAAGGGTAGACATATAACCCCCCCCCAAGTTGTGCCAAAGGGCAAGCAAAGAGATTAGGGGTGTGCCCCAGTTTAAAAAGAAAAAAGACTCAAATAGTTTGAGGTAAAATTATGAATTGGGATCCGCGGATTCAGCTCGGTGGTTCCAGTACCTACCTTGTAAATGCAAGGTCATAGTTCGATCCCCAGGGCCCCCACCCAAACAAAAGGACAGACATGAAGTGGACCACTGAGGTTTAGCTCATGTACCTTCAGTACATTAATTCAGTAAATACTTTTGGAATAAATTTTAAAAAATAGAAATTCAGATTCAGTGTTGTTCAACAAATGATAACTAGTAGACAGTTTTTTGATCCCTATGCATTTTTAATAGTCTAACAAATTGGAGATAATGCAGATAGTATCTCATGATAGTTTAATAAAACAATTAGCTTTCCAGAAGATATTCAAGTCATTAAAAGAAATTCAGAAAATAAATATAATGATTATTGTATAGTGAAAGAAAATGCATCAGTCTGAACTTCGTAGTTCAGAGCAGGAAGGGAAAATGCACAGCATGGGAAGTATAGTCTACCTAAAATCTCAGCACTCTGGGAGACTGAATCAGGAGATTAATATGTTTGAGCCCACCCTGGGCAACTTACCGTGACCCTGCCTCAGACTAAGAAAAAAAAATGGGCTGGGATATGTGGCTCATTGCGAAGGGCTTGGGTTCAATCTCTAGTACCACAAAAAAAGTGAAGGAAAGCATTCATGATTAACCATCATTTAAACACTAAGCCACATTTACACTTCAAGTGAAAATATAAGTAACAGAGACCAATTGAAACATCTAAATATTGAAACATTTAAAACCTGGGCAGAATAAGTGAAAGAATAGTTTCAGTCACTGAACATCAATCTGGGAAAAACAAAATTATCTGAGGGAGGAAAGTAAGTGTCATGCACAGTATGATTGCCCACAACTTACTGTGTATTGAAAGATTGTAACATGCAGTAAAAAGTGAAGGTCAGAGCTGGGGATTTAGCTCAATGGTTTCGGCACCTGCCTTGCAAACATAACATCCTGAGTTTGATCTCTGGTAACCACACACCACAGTGCTGGGTGTGGTGGCTCACACTTGTAATCCCAGCACTCGGAAGGCAGAGTCAGCAGGATTGCTGTGAGTTCGAGGCTAGCCTGGACTACATAGTGAGCTCAGCACCAGCCTGAACTACAAAAGCCAGACCATGTCTTAAAAAAAAAACAGACTGGATAAAAAAGCTGTGGTTCTTCTACAGAATGGAGTACTACTCTGCCATAAAAAATGATAAGTTTGAATCATTTCTACTTAAATGGACATACCTTCAGGATATCCTCATAAGTGAAATAAATAGAGCACAGATAGGTACATATCGCATCTTTTCTCTGGTATGAGAAAATGAAGATGTAAATGAGTCTTAGCATTGTATGTTATATATTGTAAAATAGAAAATGCTCAATGTAAAATAAGGTGAAAGGGGACAATGTTGAGATTGTAACAAAAAAGTAAGGAAACAAACTTTATGTATATGGGGGGGTGGTAGGGTGGGTAGGGCTATGGGAAAAAATGAGAATTAAGTTGTGTCTTACACTGGTACAAATCCCCATTATGGAGTGCAATCATGATGTGTATATTTAATGCACCAATAAAGATAATTTAAAAAAAAAGAAAAGAAAAGAAAAGAAAAGAAAAATAAAAGTAATAGTGAAAAATCAGAAAAAAGAAATGGAAATTACATATTTTAGGATACTTATTCTATACATTAATATAATCAAGGTAAACTTGGTATCTTGAAGATGCTGTAGCCACCAAAACAACCATAAAAAAGTTCAAGCTAGCAGGATAATATGAATTCAAATAGAATCTTCAAAATGCTTAATCCAAGAAAAACACGGGGAAAAAAGAGAATAAAAGCATGCTAGGTAAGTTCTCTATTCCTGAGCTATATTCTGAGCTCTACACAAAAATTCTTTATGAAAGTTTATTAAAATCAAATCCAGTTGTATATGAAATGCAATACATCAGCTTACCAGCCAAAGTATGACCCAACAGTAAATCGGTCCTTACGAGGCTCTGAGTTCAATTCCCAGAAACAACAAAAGAGTTGCAGAGGAAGAGAAAGAAAGGAGCAAAAGATATTTGAAGAAAGAATGACTGAACTCTTCTCAGATTTGATAAAATACACGAAGCTCCACATCGTAGAAACTCAATAAACTTCAACTGTAGTAAACACAGAGACACATCCTTGAACATTATAATCAAACTATTAGTAGCTAAAGACATAGAATTTGTTGCAGCAATCCCCCCTCTATCCCTAGTCTGTCTTGAGTGTTTTTTTTTCTTTCCCTTCTGTGAATGT
>PVIR01024954.1:0-25304 GCA_004026965.1 Petromus typicus | reverse complement strand
TTATTTACTCCAGGAACATTTGCATTTCAAAAAGACATCTGCAGCAGTCACTGCTTAACTCAAGGCAACAAATCATAAGACAGTTAGTGAGGGATATGTGTATATCTTTGTATGTATTTCCATATGGTTGATATAGTGGGTTTAATTTGACATAATTGGCTTTGTCACGTCTGATCTGAACCTGCTTAGAAATTTGTTCTACTTTCTTATGAGTATGTGACCTGCCAAAACTTTAACATGCTCTAGAGCTGTGGGTCTCAGTCACCCAGAGGGAATGTTAAGACTCAGATGGATGCCCTTCTCAGCCTGCACTTTGTGATTCTCCAGCATAAAAATAGGGGAAAATATTTCCACATCTGTGAGATTCCAGGAGACGGTGATGTTCCTGGGGTGAGTCATTCATCTGGAATGAGTCATGCAAATGTGAACACACTGCTTGATTAATATAAGATAACAAGTATTAATTCTTTTTTATTAAATAAACCAGCAATTTGCTTATATCTGAGTAGTTTACTTATTGACTGTTTGCTGGTAAATATAAATGTTAGGATGGGACTCTGTTAGTCTGGATGCAGATCCTACTGAGCAGTAGAGGCTATGCAGTTATACATGATATTGAACTGCTCTCAAGGATAGGATAATTTAGAAAACTAAAACTCTCTAGTATCTTTTAAACTTCTTTTGAACCTTTGTTACCTGTTTACTGCAATGGGTTTTAAGTCACATACGGAACTTGACTGCTACTTATTTCTTAAATCCCATATCATCTTTATAGAAATCCCAGACCTTGTTTCCCCAACACTTGTTTGTTACTACTTCCCTGCTTTTGTTGTATACTGCATGACAATATATGAACAATGTGACAGAGATATATAATAAAAAGACATGTACAAGTCAATTTGGAGAAAATACGACTATGTCCAGTTACTCTTGCCTTTTTTTGTGTTTTGTTTAATTTGTACAATTATTGTACACATGAAGAATGTGATGGTTCCATACATGTGTACAATGTGTATACATGTGTAAGAGTCACCTCAAATATTTATCCTTTCTTTGTGGTAAGGAAATGTGTTCTTCTAGCTGTTGTGAAACATGTAAAATATTATTATTAGCTGCAGTCATCGTAGTAGTAAGCACAAGATACCCGAACACATTCCTTCATGCCTTCCATTCCTCATTCATTCTTTCCAGCCTTTGATTCTATGTTGCTAAGTACTCTTCATTTTCTTGAGATAAATATTTTTTTTCTCTCCTTCTACAGATGAATAAAATAATGAAGTACTTTTGTTTCTATGCCTGGCTTATTTTATTTAATAAAATAAATGTTCATTCATGTTGCTTCCAATGAGAAGATTTCCTTTATTTCATGGCTGAAAATTATTTCAACACAAATTTGTGCCACATTGTCTTTATCCATTCATCTATGAGTACATCCTTTGGTGGATTCCACTTTTGTGCTAATGTAAATAAAGATGTAAAAATGAGGTTGTAAATATCTCCTAGACAATTGTTTTATATTCCTTGCATAAATACCTAGTGCTGGAATTACTAGATCACGTAGTAGTTCAATTTTTAATTTTCTGAGGAAGCTCCACATGTGTCTGATAACAGCTGGACTAATATACAGTGTGCTGCATTTCTTCCTACCTATGCCATCATATGGAGTTTGTTTGTTTCATCTCTTCGGTAAGAGCCATAATCACTGGGGTCAGCTGACATTTCACTGCAATTTTGATTGGTTCACTGATGATTTATTTCCTTCATGCAGAGCCCTTATCCTTTATTTATCACCTCTCTACAAACTCTGATCTTTGATAAACCCTCACACTAACTTCCCCTCTCACATCAAGCAAAGACAAAAAAAAAAAAAAAAAAGGAAGAAAAAACACTTGAAATGACTGTTCTGTAAACTAACAGAGTAGAAATCTGGCATTGCTACTGAGTAAAAGATACGAAAGACTGTAAAAGAATAAGAAATCCAAATATCTCTACAAGTGTGGAAGTAACAGGAAGTAAAGTATTGTGTTGCAAAACACCCTGCCATCTCCTCACTGTCAAAGCCTCACACTGCATCTACCTGAAAACCTGCCAGTCATATCTCTCATGTGTTTTGGCTGAATAAAGCCTTTCACTTGTTCTTGAATCACTGAAACTATTTATTTGAAATTAAAGAATCATAAAGTTTAATATCAGCCTATTCACTTAATAGCACATTCAGCTAGAGAAAACTAACCCACATTGGTATGTTTGGATTTCTTGCTCTACAAAACCATACATTCAACTACTATGATATTATGTGTAAATTTCTTGATACATAGTTGGACTTAAAATTGCATCTGCATAATCCCAGCACTCTGGGAGGCTGAATTAGGACGATATAAATTTTGAGCCATATCTGAGCCATTTAATGATTCTGCAAAACCATTTTGTCTTCCAGATTGAATTCATATTTGTCTTTCCAGTTTTTTTTCTTTCCTCAAAGCTTATTCTTTGGTATGAGCTGGCCTGCAAACACCCTTAAAAAAGAAGGTCACCCAACTGTCCCTAACCTGTGTCCATGGCATCACCTGCATGTTTTATGCCAGCTTTACCTCCATCAGCTGCCCGGACACATGTTTCTAGCATGCTCCCGCCTGTCATTATTTCTTATCTGTAATTCTACAGTGATGTAATCACTGGAGTTTTTGTTTGTAGGTATAACCTAATTTGATGCTAAGTCTTATTTATTACTGTGTAATGTATCTGTCTGGTCTCTTCATTCTCTTTGACCTATCCTGTTCTCTGGTTACATTTATCAACTTAGGATTCCATGAATGTCCTGCACTCTTCTAAAAATCATGGGTTTTTTTTTTCTTTTTTTAAATGCAATGTGCTCACTGCAGAGCCTAGTTTACATTCACCTTGCTTGCCGGGAAGATTTCTAATTACCTTTCAGGACTCAGCAATACTGTGACCCTGGTCTGCTATCTTTTCTCACACTCTTAGAAAGATTAGTTTCTCCTTCCTCTGTATTTGAGGAAATCTGCACTTATATCTGTGGTGGTGTGTACCCAAACATATCATCATGGCTTGTTTATGTTTGCTTCTTTCTCTCTCAGCTTGACAGATGTGCTATTTCTTGAAGCTCTGGCACACATGACTCATGTATTGTTTGACTTATTTTTCTCCCTGGGGAAGAATAAGTAGTTTCAGATGAAGTAAGCTTTAAATTAAAGTTTGAACTCTTTCCTGAATGCTTGCTTATATGTCTGTTTTTGTGTCCCAAATGTATTTGAGATCCTACAAAAACTTTTAAAATAAGAATTTTCATACTATGTTATAAAATGTTATTTCTCAAATAATATATTCTATGTGCTTAAAAATAATCTATTCCAGACATAATTACAGCAATCTTAATTTTATGTAATATAATTCAAACTTCTATATTAATCAGTTTTCTAGGTACATCTATATTTTATGTCCTTTTATCATATAAGTTCTTTATTGAGATTATTAATATTATGTTTTGCTAGAGAAAAAGTTTCCTACAGTCTCATAAGTAATATTGTATCCTTATTTGCTAAGTTAGACTTTACACTACTGAAAAAATGGTCCAAATTGTCCAGAGACACACAGCAGCAATCTCTATCTTACCACAAACGACACTATCATCTCTGGACAAGACCCTCCTCCCTGGCTCACTGGTGTGCGACGTCAGCAGTAATCTGATGGCAACTGCAGCTGCTGGGTGCTGCAGTTTTGGACACAGAACTTCTCATGTGGTATCGGTGACTCTAGCAAGATGGCACATTGTCCAACAAGTGTCACCAAGCTTAGCCAGGAAGACTGAATGTTTCTCTGATTAGACAGACTTTCAACTGTGTAGCACAGCACTGGAACATCTTACTGGGCAGTGTGTCAGGGGCACAATCAGAACAGGTATTTAGTGTTGCTCTTCCCTTTCTCAGTGCCCCAAAGCTCCTACTGCAAAGCCATGGCCTCCCAGTGGTTATGAGATCTGGGCCTAGCTGCACTTTCCTGAGCAGGGTGAGTTTGCTGAGCACAGTCTCTGATGCTGCGAGCACCGGGAACATTCTCCAAATACCCTGAGTTGGGGTAGAGTTCTCTAGGTTCTGAAGGAGGTAACATTTTTTGGTTTCTTCACTCTCCCACAGTGAGCTATGTTTCCCATAGAAGTACCCACCTTGGCAATACCGGATCTGGGAGCATCCTTCTTGGCATTATCTCCTGCAGCTCTATGAACAGTTCAGTATCTTCTCTTGCTCTACTGACCAATTCTTTCTTCCATAATCTGTAATCAAAATGATTCTGACTGAAGATTGAGCCAAAGATATTTAATTTTAAAACATCATGCAATAATGAAGTTCATTCTGTCCTCCTCTGTTTAGCACGACATTAATCATTTGCCAGAGGTTGCTTTACGGTATGTTTATAATCAGGTAAATTGGAAGGGATGTAACATATTATAGGTTCATCACGAATAATCACTACAAATACACCCACATATGCAATAAATATCATCATGTACCTGAGTAAGAGAAGACACTTCTTTATTCTTTCTATTGCATTTCATATTTATTTTATCACAAGATTCTGTGTCTATGTGAGTATATACATGAGTGTGTTGTTGTGCTAACAGAAGCATCTAATCATAATGCCAGAGTTGGTCTTTTTTTGGAAACAACCTAAGGCTTTCTTGTGAGACCTTATTTCTCTTCTTGACAAACTATTCTACTAAGAATAATTTCACAGAAATCAGTCTCTCATAAAAAAATTCTTCTGAGATTTTCCCCTAATCAGATCATTACCTTTGATTGTACAAGCACAGTTTAAAGTTAAGAACTTATACATACATTTTTTCCTGTGTAATTTTAGAATTTCTCTCTCCATCTCTGTCTCTTTCCCTCTCACACCCTGTCTCATTACTTTGCTTCTCTTTCTCTCCCTCTCTCTGTCCTACCCCCATTGGTGTGTTTATGTTTTGATGGATATGTAAACATATTCATATATTCATATTTACACATACATAGTTGACGCACACATACATAGATGAATGTATTTAGATATAAACATATAAGTTTTCGTTTGGGCAGAACTATATAAATCATAGATGATTTTTTCTGAAGCCAATTACTGATTTCACCTCACAAAGCAAAAAGGGGCAATCCAAAATCACTATTAGAGTGATTTTTTTTTTCAAGCAAAGTTCTATGGCTGAAAATTAGCAACTTTGATGCATTTCCTACCTCAGCTTTCAGTGTGCTGTGCCATCTCTATGCCACATCTTTGGTTAGGTCATACTTCACCTCACTGAGGAGGAATTGTTTCTTTGATTTCTTGCCAGTCTCTAAAGCCTGGGGTGCAGCCTTTCAGCAGATGCCCATTTATAAGATGCATCTGTCCCCACATCTCATTCTGCCAGCTGGCTGTGGGTAAGCCAGCTCTCTGGCAGTGTGTACAGTCTCGGGCTGCTGGCCAACAATCTGCAGGCTTAATACACTGGCTTCTCAATCTTATGCCTTATGTCCCAGATGACTGCAGAGGAACTTGGGAATAAAGGAGAAAGACTGGCTTCAAGGAGGTGCCTTTACCTTATAGAAATATCAAGAAAGAGTTCAAGTTCTGTGACTATATCAAAAAGATTAATTCAGGCTACCTTTATAAGGTAGTGAGCTACTGGAGCATGATTCCTTCACAGAGAGCCTCTCCCTGCCTAGGGAAAGCATCAAATGTGCATGATGAAGAGGAAGGCAAAGACAATATACTTCCAATACTAAGATGGGTAGGGGTGAATTTTCTCCAGGGAGATTTCCAAGCAAGTCTCAGAGAAAAGTTGGCTCAGCATTCTTAAGTCTGAGCCCTGCTTTGTCTTCTCTTTTGCTGAAGAGCCAGAAACTATTGGAATGGATTAAAATCCAAGGTTACCTTGACCATCCCATTGACAGAGTCACTCTAGAAACTCTTTCGGGCAGATGGACATTTGTGTTACTCTCTGGATTTCCAGGCAAAAAATATCCTGTTCTTTTACTTTCTTACCAAGGTTGCCTCAAAGAAATCTTTCCTGTCTCTGTATTTCATAAGCATATGCAGGCCATCGTTCAGTGATGTCTGACTGAATTTTATTCTGTCACTTATTTGGGATATAACAGAGACTATTACATGCCAAGTGTTAGCAGGAGAAGTTGAATGTAGAAGCTAAACAACAAATTTCAAAATAAAAAACCAGCTTCGATTCTGTTTTCTAAACCATTTCCAAACATCATCTTAGTCTCATTTAGTTTAAGAAGAGAAATTCTGTTTCTTCTTTGAAGCATTAATAAGCATAATGAGGAAAGAGCAAGCACCATGAGCAAAATCAGTCTTGGAACAACAGTCTCTCTTTCTGACACGAACACGTGTGTCTTAGTCCTGTTCTCTGTCATTCCGCATGGCTCAGGTTGCTCTATGCCCCAAAGGGCCTTTTTCAGTTTTTCCTTCCAACTTGTCAAGGATTCTAGATTAACTTGATGAAGTTATTGTTTAATGAAACATTTGTGGGTTTTTTGATCACCCTCATAAATAACTAATCATGAATTTTAGCAAACTCCACATATAAAACTAAAAATATCTGAGGGCTGAGATAGAAGAAAATTGTTACAGAATTAATTTTAACAATTTCCTTATTCTTGTAATTAATTTTCTGCATTTCTTTAGGTGACTTGTTGAAGATTAAACATATTTTTGTGGTGGTCTTGAAGCTGAGATTTAGAAATATTTCAAAATCATTTTTTGTGGTGTAATTTGCAGTATAATCTAGATAGGTAAATTAAAGATTTTTACATAAGAGACATTCTGGAAGAAAGTACATTTTCCTGTATTTAATGTTTTCATTATGGGAGAGACTACCTTCTTCTAATATTTTGCTCTAAAATACTTGCTTTTGTTGAGTATTAGTGGTGGGCTATCATTCTAGAAAAGATGATATAGACCAATTTCTTCCTGTTCCTCTCCATTTTTCCATGATAAACAAGACCACAAACCCTGGAAATAACACTATGTAAAACAAAGCAGATTTCTGAAACATAGTAAAAATAAAGGAGATCCTTTTGGACTCCAGGAAGGGAAAAAGAATAGAGCAGCATGATGACTCACAGCTTGCTGAGAGGGAGACTGAAGGATGTTTAAGGGTCAGTGTTGCCTGACCCAGCTAGATATGGAACAAAGAGCAGTTGGGAAAGGATCATTCTCCAGCCGGTTGGAGTAGGAGTCCCTCTGACAATATTAAGTAGGCAGATACAACCTGAAAAGAGATTCAACAGTGGATCTCCCCCAAAGAACACCCTGGACAAGTCGGCTTTCCTTCATTACCCCTGAGGATTCCACTTTCTGTTGAGTGATTCTGAGTTTCATGGAGGGAGCAGGCAAGAAGCATTCAACCATAGCAGTGGTTTATCCCAGAAAATCTTCTCATCTCTGTGGGCTGGAGACTTCAATCCCACACTAGACAGTGGGGTAGACAGAAAAACTAGCAGCACAGACTGACACAAACAAGAAGTCAGAATGCAAAACCTATTAGGCCCCTGGCCTGATACTAACTTCACTATCAAGTAATGTCTGATGAGCTGACCTCTACAAACCTTTTCTAACCCTATAGCCTACATCACAAAAGCTGGATGGGAGCTCACTAATTGTCAGTTAAATTGAAAAGGACACTATAACACCTCAAATTCTCTGACAGTTAAATGATGATTGCAAACATAATATATAGCACTAGACTGAGCCTGTCCATTACATGCGCCTTCTATGCTTGTCAGATATACAAATCACCAGACAAGGATTTTAAGGTGCACACCTGAAGTTTTCAACCCTCAATTTATTTTGAAAAAATAAAAACAAATAGATAACCTTAACAAAGTAATGAAGGGTATATAAAAACAGCAAACATAAGGTATAGACCTGAAAGATACCATAGTAATTTTTTTGAAATTTAATTTACCTCTATATTAGAATAAAGGTAATAGAAAAATAGGCGTACCTGTTAAATTTTCCTTGTACAACATAATAAAACTAGAATCAAATAAAAGTCAAGAATTTCAAAAATTTGAGAAATAGCAATATAAATGACACTATCATTTTTGTTAATCACAGAAGACAGGAGAGAGAGAGAGACAGACAGACAGACAGACAGAGACAGAGACAGAAAGACAGAGACAGAGAGAGAGACTAAAAGATTTTTCAGTGAAATGATAAGTAAAACTTTTCCAAATGTAGCTAAAGACAGAATTCAACAGAAAAAGGAAATTAGTGATCGTAAGCACGCTAGAACCAGATGAATTCACAGTAACATACTTAACCATTTTCTAAAACTAAAAGAGGAAATAGTCTTGAAAGCCACAAAGAAGAAATGACACATTATGTGAAGAAAGTACCGATCTCAAGGAGAATGCTGTTGTTGCTGTTACCTGAGAACAGGAGGGCAGGAGGAGCCTACACATTTTCCAATTCGACAGTAAAGGAATTAGATACGAAGCTGAAAATATTTACTCCCCATAAAAGACTTAATCAAAACTTGGGCCACTGACATGAATAGACATTTCTCAGAAGTTGAGAAGCATATAGCCCATAAATGCATGAAAAACGCTGAGTTTCACTGGCCAATAGAGAGAAGAAGTTAAAATAACACTAACACTCCATTCCATATTTTTACTTTACCTTTTCAGTTAAAGTGGTAAATTGTTGATACCAATAAATTTGATGAGTCTTCCAGACCCAATACTCTGAGAAACTGTAGGTAATCTTCACAAAGAGGTGCATTAAAATGCTCTTATATAAGTCTAGATAAAATCTGGGGGGGAAAAAAAAGTTCATGTAATGCAAAAGAAGATAGACAAGGGGATAATGACTGTAGAAAAAAAGTAAAAATAATAAAAGCACACACTTCAACAGTAACATAATAATTACACAAAAGTTAATCATCTAAATGTGTTATTCAAAAGGTACAGTTGGATCCTCCAGGGTTCGAATCTATACAGAGTGTATTTAGCAATGATTAAAATTCAAGGCTTCATGGAAATGTGCTTCCACTGCAATTTTTTCTTGTCTTCCTTCTCCCGAAGATGAGCTTTCTTTATGTATTGCCAGAGAAACTCTAACTTTCACACTTCACACTCCCTTGGTATTTAACCATCCTCAGGCCTTTGCTTGGATTTGATCAACTTGTTACACCCAGAAAATGTCAGTAAATTCAACCGTGAAATCTGGAAAAGTGTGGCAGTGCTGGAACTTCTGTAGCACACGATCGTTTAGTAGCCCATGACACATGATTCAGAGGGCACCTTACTTGCAGCATTATGTATTCTGGGTGTATTATTTTACAGTTAAAGACCACATCCTTCTAAAATGTTATAAATTCTCATTTGGTTCTTTTTTCACAAAAACTGTAGTGTTCAGGCAGAAAGAAAATTCTTTAAGGAAGCTTACTCTTAAAATACCCTGAGGTATATCAAGAAAAACATCTTCATCATAGTCTACATGAGATCTTCAAAGTTAGTATTAAATCACATGTTTTTCTTATATGATTAACACAGATGGTTTACTTTCATATTTTTACATGTCTGAATTATGGTATGAAGTCATATAAATATATTTCAAATTCAAAGATTGAAATACATGAGAATTACTTTATTATCAATATCCCACAGTTTAATTAGATTAAATAATACATTTCTAATTTTACATGAGTGTTGTTCTTCTTTTTTTTTTTTTTTTTTTTTTTAGGTTTTTGGAGACAGGGTCTTGCTTTTGTGGTTCAGGCTGGCCCTGAGCTCAGCCTCAAACTCACATCACAATCCTCCTGCCTCTGCCTCCCGAGTGCTGGGATTACAGGCGTGATCCACCACGGCCGGCACTGTGGTATGTGGTACTGGTTGCTGCTGGGTGTGGGTCTCCACACCCAGTATTGTTATGTGGTCACCGGGGAATTGAACCTGGGCCCTTGTGCTTGCAAGACAGGCGCCGGAACCACTGAGCTAACTCCCCGACCCACATGAGTGTTGTTCTTTATTCATCTGTGCTAGTTAACTTATAAGAACTTTGCCTGTAAATGATACTGTTGAAAATAAGTCTTGTAGCATGAAAGAATTTATTCATAAATTTTATTGAGAATCTATTGTTTTATTACCCTATTATGGCCTGAGAGGAAAGACATCGTAAAAACTCTTGTTGGAGAAAGAAAGCAAAACTTCTCCAATGTAATTTAACATATGACATATGTAACATATATAACATAAGTCTCACTTTTGTAGTTCAGGCTGGCCTTGAGCTCAATCTTGAATTCACAACAATTCTCCTGCCTCTGCCTCCCAAGTGCTGAGATTATAGGTGTGAGCCACCATGCCTGGCACTATGGTATATGGTTCTGATTGCTGGTGAATGTGAGTCCCCAAGGCCAGCATTGTTGTATGTGGTTATCAGGATTGAACCCAGGCCCTCACACTTGCAAAGCAGGTGTCAGAACCACTGAGCTTAATTCCCAGCCCCACACATGACTGTTTCTATTTATACTAGGTTTATATTTAAAATTAATTGAGCTTTGTAAATATGAAATTTTAAAGATATAATTCAAAGTGGAGAATTACAGCTTTATTTTCTGGAACCAGTGAGAAGTAGCAAGCCATGAATTTAGCAAACAAGAAGTTCAGTGAAGGGTTCACTGAATCTTTAAATATTCAAACAAATACACAAAGAAAGTCTGTGAAAAAACTACAACAGTAATTCTAATTCAAAGCCTAGAATTTAAAAAGTTTTCATTTTTGCACAATATGTAGCCAATGGTTAATTAAAAGATGAAAAGAAATAATAAAATTTTTGCATCTATGCAAATCTTTATCTTAGTTTATGACAACAATTCATCTTCATTTCATATGCGCATATATATTGAATATAAATTATTTAAGTTTTAGAAAAACCATTGTTTTGAATGAAGCTGTATTATTTTGTTATTTTTTTTTGCTTTGAGAAAATAAAAAATGTAAAACTTACTTTCAGCAGTAGGGACTACTATTTTTTACATACTGTAGCTCAAGGATATTAGATTATACTAATTTATTTTCTGAGTTGAACATACACAGCATAAAATTTCCTTCAGTGGAAGACATTGAATGAAATAGACATAGTTAAGTTTTTTAGAAATTAACTAGGACCCTTGATTTTCCACTACAAAGCTCCTTAAGGATCTTTTACCACTTGTCTGCCATACGGGTCCAGAAATAAACACTTTTATCCTTTACTATTATTTACTCTGTTATTATGCAGTGATTTGAAAATTATAGCCAAAATATTTAAATAAACAGGTCATGTAGTGAAAGTTGAACATCAACGTTAAAGAAAACAAAAGAAAAATATTCATCTTCTTTTAGAAAATCATCAGCATATTTGTATGTAAAATGGCATTTTTGTATTATATCACAAGATCTGAAAAATAGAAAAAAAGGAAAAGAATAACATTCTTGTGTTAAAGTAAAAGACACTTCATAAATTTCAAGATATCAGTGAAGGTTTAAGAATCTTAGTCACTTCTTTTATTTAAATATAAGTTAGAGCTATATTTATATTTATAAGACAAAGTCTTAACCATCTGAGGAACAAATTCCTTGAAGTAGTTAGATCACCTATCATGCTAGTTTTGTATACAGTCTGAGCAAGCTGTTAATCAGAATGAGTTTACAGTGAGACAAAAACAGAAGTTATTATGTATTTTACTTACTACAAATACACGATTGAGTTACCCACATCAATAAACATGTCAGTTTAATTTCCATAGTATAACTTCTTGGATTGTATTTTTACATATTGATCTGAATGTTACTAGTGTTTTTGTTCATTGAAGAAGGTATAATTTAATTACTCCAGGAAAGTCTAAAGACTGTTTTCCAAGTTTATTACCACTTTTAATTTCATACTCTGCACAGCTCTCTGAGTGACTTTTATCAGACACAAAACTAATCATATCACATGCAAGCTAAAAATTCTCCAAGAGCTCCCATAGTTTGTCCAAGAAAGTTCATGCTCCACAGCTTTGACACAGGACAAGTCATGTTCTAGTCCTTGATGGCTGCCCTTAACAGACTTCACAAGCAGAAGGAGCAACTATGAGATCTGCTTTGCTCTTTTGGGGATCTACAGTCAACGGTCCTCAGCTTTTCCTGGGCTATTCTTCTCTCTGTATTATCTGTGTCTCTGTTCTGAAATCTTTTCTTGACTCCCCACTTAATTCTGATTATGCCTACTAACCTGAGGAATGTTTCATATCTTCCAAGTAGTGCACAGTTTTGTATTTTGACTGATAGTTTAGTTTGGGTTTTGCATAGGATGACTATACTAGTGTATCTCCCCATTCAGGATTTGCCCTCAGGTCCTACCCAGAGGATAACTTAAAACAGGGGTCTTCAGATGGTGTCCCTTCTGCCCCATCTTTCTGTCTCTTTTGGAAGCTGAGCTAGCACAACAGACCTTTCTACTTCTTGAATATTAAATTCATCTTCTCATCCTTATTTTAAAAATTTTGCTTGCTTCAATTTTTAAGATTTATATTCCATTTGTATACAAGGCAGTCTTTTGTTATAATTAATGTTTCTTAAGTAGATAGCCACAGTGAGGGCTACCTTTTTCAAGGGTACCACCAAGAATAAATTGATTAAATTTTACCAGAGTAGTTTATTATAATCCAACAATTTCTCAAATATACCTTTAAATTAAATATATTATTCTGTGATGACTTTAAGACGATGACCCAACAGCTGACTGCAGAGTCTGATTGCCTTTTTCTGTCTCTTATTAAACTAATTATAAGAAATATTAAATTTAAACATTATGCATGATTCATGATGCAGTTCTCTGTATTGATATACATTTGATAGTTGCAGTTGAGATTAGGAATGATGCCAAATGCTTGCAAAGCATGTGGTAATGATATAACTCTCAGTATTGTAAAAGCTGCCTTTCTACAAGTTTTTAGGTTCAACCACCAAGTTTCATATTAGTTAGTCCTGTATAAACCAGTGCATTATGATTATAGAAGAAAAACCTAAAAACAGCATTTAAAATTAGAGGTTTCACATAAACACTTAAGATATCCTGAGTTTCAAACCTTTGGGTTGTATTGCTGCTCCTCATATTAAAAATGGCAATAGAAATCTAATTAAAATTACAATTAAAATCAAAGCAGATTTGACATACTAATTGCATACTCAGTCTATTCATTCATGCAGCAAAAAGTAATTGAACACTCAACATTGCCAGGATCCATCCATGTGAAGCTCATAATGCATTAAAAATAAATAATATTTGAATGACAATATAGTTGTGATGAATATTATGACAGAATAATGAAAAATATTCTGATTAAAGACAAAAAGAACTTAACAGAGCCAGTTATCATCATTGCTATGATGTGGTAAAGAGATACAATTTGTCTACTTGGTAGATTGAGAATTAGAAGAAGTAACATATTTCTGCCTAATATTTTAACACTTACTTATTGTTTAACAAATTTGTAAATATAAAAACTGAATTAGGTACTTACCCGGTTTAGATAATAAAACTGAAATCCCCAGGTAATGGCGGGTGTGATTTGAGGATGGGAAATTACTCAGTAAATATTTCTACTGGGCTTGGAAATATATGACACCATCTGCATTGTCAGAATTCTTTCATCTAAATGACAAAGGCTGCTTATTTGGTTTCTGACACGAGGTTCACTCCAATGTTAGTATTCAGTGTTAGTGGATACATTACTTACACAATGCAATAGATATATTACTTAGGTAAAACTATAGAATGTTGGATTCATGAAGGAAAAATTTAGAGGACATGTTATATAAATATGATTACAACTCAAAGTGGCCTAAATAATGCATAAATTAAATACAACTTCAAAATAATAGTGATAACACAATAAAATTGTAATTAAATATCTTATCTATTAAGAGTTGTGGGGCCAGGAATTTAGCTCAGTGGTTCTAACATCTGCTTGGAAGATGTTCAGAGCTCCATCCCCAGTACCACATGTCACAATGCTGTGTGTGTGTGTGTGTGTGTGTGTGTGTGTGTGTGTGTGTGTCCACGTCACACCTATAATCCCAGCACTCAGGAGGCAGAGGCAGGAGGATTGCTGTGAGTTCGAGGCTCACTTGGGCTACATAGTGAGTTCACAGCCAGCCCGAACTATGAAGCCAGACCCTGTCTCAAAAAACTAAAGAAAAAACAAAGTTGCTCATTGACTCCTTACTGGTTCTTCAAGTAGGGACATAACCTTAAGGAATAAAAAAATAGCAGCTGTGAAAGCTTATGCCTGGAGGTAATGTACCTTAATTTCCTCCTTATATTCCATTACCTACAGTAATCTATGTGATGTCTTTTCTTCCATATGGAATAAAAAGGAAGTAATGGTGTATAATGTGGGGTGAAAATGCGGTGGTTAAGGAAAAAAAGTTAAAAAAAAACTGAAGTACATAGAGGACAAAGGGTGGGCAGGGGAATGGGAAAAATGAGAATTAAGTCATGTCATATACTGGTACAAACTTTTAATGTCAGTCATGATCATGATGTGTATATAAAATGTACCAATAAAATTAATGAAAAAATATCTCCAAACGTTGAAAGAGATTACAAACAAAAAATGCTGTCTACAATGAAAGTATGAAATAAAAATTTCAGAAGATAATTAATCAATTATAGTAAGGGTATATAAATACATTTTAAAATTATTATTCTTATCATTTGTTGGTTAAATATTTCTTTATAATTTAAAGGGCATCAAAAATAGAACAGAAATCTTTCCATCTGTTGTGAAGCTGCAGAGTGCAAATGTTCCGTATGGTACTGGGGCTGCTGCTTAATGTCTGGCACATAGGGACATCAGTGACTTACATCACACATGAACTTGGGAAAGAACTAGCGGGGTATTTGGAGAACTGACAGGATTTTTTTTCTCATTTTTTTCTATTATGATCTCTTTACGCTGTAAAGATGAATTATAATAATATTTAATAAACTTAGACTTGAGCATGGCTCATATGAATTTCAGATTTTCCTTATCAAAGTATGAGACTAACGTATTTAGCTAAAATGATAATTCTTTAGAAAAATTAACAGGCTGAAAATGAAATAAAGCCTATAACATAGAAAACATTTTTTACAAGTTGGATATATATACAATTGGATAGATTCCATGTTAAATTAAAAATATAGCTGAATAGACTTAGTAATACTGTATTTTCCAACATTCAAAAAGCTAAAGGTAATAATAACAGTTTGATATAACTATTTCTACTTTTATAATTTATCTAATAATTTGAAGAAAAGAACTTCTATACATTCCATGATTTCTACATTTACCTCATAATTCATTTTTCTTTTAACCATTGAATCACTTATTTACATTCATCTGAAACATATCGAGAGAGTTAATAGCTAGTTAAATATTATGGATTTTAGAGCATAAATTTTATCTAAGCTTATTTTTTTTTCAGGTTTTTGGAGACAGGGTCTTGCTTTGTGGTTCAGGCTGGCCCTGAGCTCAGCCTCCAACTCACATCACAATCCTCCTGCCTCTGCCTCCCGAGTGCTGGGATTACAGGCGTGAGCCACCACGCCTGGCACTGTGGTATGTGGCACTTGTTGCTGCTGGGTGTGGGTCTCCACACCCAGTATTGTTATGTGGTTACCAGGGAATTGAACCCGGGTCCTTGCGCTTGCGAGACAGGCGCCAGAACCACTGAGCTAACTCCCCGGCCCCTATCTAAGCTTAATTTTGTGTTATTTTTGAATATTGGTTCACTACGGTGAACTTGAGTAGAAAACCTCATGCTCAGACATCAATTCCAGGTCTTTCTCTGGTTGAATTATTTAAAATCTCTAAGTCTTAATTTTCTAATTTAAAAATAATTAGTATAATGAAAGCATTGCCAAATTTTGTGGAATGTTTTGAAAATTAATCTAGAATATAATTTAATAAGTACTTAGCGTAAATTAAAACTTTATAGCAAAGGTGCAGCAGCTACTCTTTAATCCGTTTGTTTTTAATTGGGAGACTTTCTAGGAAATAGATAAAATATCTAGTTAAATTTCCAATAAACCTGGTTAATGACTGACTCACAGCCACTTTTCTTCATTAGTAGAATACTTTATCAGTATGTACCTAGTTTGTCTGGATTGCGGAAATAAATTTGAATCTATAGATTCATGGGGTATTGCTTATTTTATCAAACACTGAGTATCCTATCTAGCATTCTAATATAAGATTGGTATGATTCGTGATCACAATAACAATCTTGGTGTGTTTTGATAAATAACACTTAAAGTTCTCATATCATTGTCTGAGCCTGAACATATTCTGAGGTGTAGGGAAAGATGTGAAGATGGTTTTACGGATGATTCTAGGTATTATATTTACATATGATTTATATGTGACTCTAATATTTGTCCTATTTTTAAAGTACAGCTTGAAATCAATATGAGACTAATTTGATAATGAGATCACAAAATACTTGGATGTGTACATTTTTGTTAAAATTATAGACTAAATATTTGGTAGGTGCCCTGATACTCTTTGATAACAAAATGCTTTCTAAAAATTTGCACATAGTTACAAATTCTCCATGCATATGCTATTATAATTTAGTTCAAAGACTAAAATACTCAGAAGTAAAAGAATAAGTATACAAATATTGGCTAATGGAGAACAGAGCATAACAATGTCAAAGTAAATCTCATTATAAACATATGTAGCAATGGCTGGTTGTACGTGAGACTGTATGTTACTGAGGTCCACCTATGTGAGATCTGAAGAGTGACAAAGATCACATATCAGTTCAATAAAAATCATGAGCAACTTTGCTCTGATCCTATTTGTACATTGGTCCACATACAATTTTCAAAGTCATCTTTACTATTTCAGGAACTCAAGATCATTTTACTATCTAAAGAATTTCACTAAATATTTCATAATGACAGTTGTCACTAATCCCTGCCAAATATTAAGAAAAGTAGATATACATGATGATTAGCCATGCACACACTGATGTAATATTTAATGTAGTATGTGAAATTTTTCTCCATTTTATTTTATGTATGTATGTATGTATGTATGTATGTATGCATGCATGCATGCATGTATGTATGTATGTATGTATGTATGTATTTATTTGTCTCATTTTGTAGTTCAAGCTGGTCCTCAACTCAGCCTCAGGCTCAGCATGAGCTACCACATCCATCATTTTGGTGGATATACTAATTGCTGGTGTGCGTGAGCCACCACGCTCAGGATTGTTGTGTGTGGTTGCTGGGGATTGCAGCTGGGCCCTTGTGCTTGCAAGGCAGGTGCCAGAAACACTAAGCTAAATCCCTGTTCTTTTACTCCATTGTATAAGTAATAAAGCAATGATCCTGAAGTATTCTGTATTTGACAAAACAAGTTAGAACTATATAGTATTTTTGTGGTATGGTACCAAGAGATCCTTTCTTCTCTCCGAGTTCTTGTGTGAACTTTTTGTCTGAAACTAGAAACTCAACTAATATAAGACCTGATTAACAAGATTAAAGCACAAAAGTTTTAATTTTACATACACATGACAGTTTTTGTAAGAAATCAAAGTCTGAAGAGCCCATGTTGATTTGATATGTTGTATATAAAGCATAATTGATTTGTGAAGGACTGAGAAACTGGAGATAGACACAGGGCTAATAGATTTGAGAAATGTTATGAGGAGATTCTTGGAAAGAAAGTTGCATAAAAGATGGAAGATATGAATGGAAGAGTTTGCATATTTACCTATATTGTGACCCCTATTTGGTCGCTAAGGATCATATCTATTTTCTGTCTTATGATGTAAGCACATTATTCCCAGAAGAATCTGTATGGCTTGTGGCATACAGGAAGACACAGAGCACATGGCCTTTATGAAATTATAGTTCAACTCATTTTAGCTTAAAATTATCACTATATTAATACATCATCATGGAGCATCTTTAACTTCAACATTTATAAAATATGGAATGGAAATAATGCCCCTAAATTTGTTCTTAGTTTTTTCTCTCATATTTTATTCTTTTTATACCAAAGAGCAATTTTTTTCTATTCTTCCCTGTAATTAATACACAGAAAATAATCTAGGACATTTCATTCAGGGCTATCACTTTATAATCAGTTTACTTAACAGATTCTATATGTATAGGAAACAAAACTTGATGTACAAATATAACCAAATTAAGAAAACATCTTTTTTCTTCTATTTATTTTATTGCTTGAATCCAATGATATAATATGGCTTCGTTTACCTCTGAGAATACACTTTACAATATAGAGGCAATTTAGCATTTTCCCAATTTACATCTAGTACAATATTTAAGAAGATTTCACCTAATTGAACACACGTTGGAACAAATTTAATAAAAGTGTTCTCTTAAATGCTTCAATAGCTACACGGGAGAGAAGCGAGGCAGCCGTGAAGTGAACATCATTCTGGTAGGAATCTCCAGGCTACGAAGTCATTTGCAAGATGTTTTGACTGCTGAGAATGTCAACTATAATCAATCTCTGAGACAGAAGGAGGCTGCAAATGGGAGATGTTCAAATTCATCAAAAAATGACTCGTCATAATAAAGGAGAACGGACATAGCGTACTTCGTCAAACAGATCGAATGAACATTTTGAATCACTAATACATTTCCACCTGATTTGAAAAACACTGTCAATTGAATTACACAGTAAACTCATCATATTATACATTTTGTGTCTCTATCATACTTTTCTTAATTTCAGAGAATAATACCTAGAGAAGTTCCTTCAGTATAAACTTTAGTTGACTTTTAAGAGAAATGCAAAAATGATAAACATACAAACTTCCTTCTTGTACATATTTTTAACCTAAAGATGTATTTTTCAATGTTTGAAATTTCTTGTTTCATCAGATATTTCTCTGAAAATTATTGATATGCCTACATTTTTGTAATATTTCAGGGAAAGGCCAATAAAATTTGCTTAATTCATTAATAAAAATAAGGCAAATGCTGTTAAGAATTTAAAATTTAAATAAGTATGTAAACATTACTTTTATTAAGTTTTAGAATTCTGAACTCTTAAATCCAAATTTAAATAAAAATGGCTCACAGAAATTACTTTTGTCACACACCAATTAGTTTTAGAAAACTACCAGGTTAATTTATTAATTTTAATGTTTTATTCGTGTGTTTGCAATACATGAAGGACTTTGTTTTTATTTAACAGTATAGTTTCTCAATCATTTAAAAATTACCTGCAAGCACTTTTGTCCAATTTACAGAGAATGACTCTACCTAACTTTCAGCATTAATCTAATCTACACACATGGCATAAGGACTTGAAGTAAGGATCTGTCGCTCTTAGTAGCCGAGGGGAGAAAGTGACATTGAAAAACTGTTGGGAATTGAAGGTACAACTCCTGGTCAGCATAAATCAGAACACAGTCATAAAGGCAGATTTCAGACCTCAGTTGCAGTATCACTGATGGATCCCTAGTTAATCTTGTGCTGCTACATACAGGAAGGTCTGTGCTCAGTGACTGGAGTTCTTGAGGAAGTTCCCTTTCTGTTGTGCAGGGAGAAAAATACTTGAGGTTTCCAGGATGTAATAAACTGTGGAAGGGGAGAAAATAAGTGATGTAGTATTTCTCTTTACTTTTATCTTCAAAAGGCTTTAGTAATATGAGTTGTAACTATCTATGGTTCCCTTTGTCTATACTTAGTAGCTACAAAGCAATGAAGAGATCTGTGGCATGGAAGCCATTGTGTGATGCGTCAGTCAAGTCTTAGATGTCTGAGGACACCTGGAGGACATGGCCCCACTGTTAGTGCAGGCACATGACAGGTCTACTCATACAATCATAAATATGTAGTGCATGTGCAGTGTGAACACACAAGGCCATGCAGCTCTTAGTTTTTGTATGTGATAACAGAGCACTATAATTCTTGGGAAAATAAAGAAGCTTTACTACTGTTTGCAGTTAATGTCTGCAGCATGCTCTCTTTTTTTGGAACTCTCATATGAAGAAAATCCCCTCAGCCACTGGCCTCTGACTCATGGATTAACAGATATCTATATTTTATCTTGTCCTAAAGACTCTCTATCCTAAAAGATCACTAGTAAACATTTAATCTTGCAAAATTCAATATTAATGGTCTTGTTTTGCAATAGCAGTCAATTCAAAAATGGTCTTTGTATGCATTACAAGTAGAAGGTGCATAAAGCCTTAATATCTCAAAGGCATAAGATAATTAATATATTTTCCCTGCTTCTTAACAGCCTTAAAATGTCACTATACATCTTGGAAGTAAATGCAAGAGCGGTTTTACAGTGATCTCTAAATTTATACTACAGAATATAAGCATCTCATGAATAGCACTCTGTTTCTAGAATTTATGAATTTTTTCTCTGTATATTTATATTTCTTTATTTATTCCAGGTTTGTTTTGGGAAGGGGTGAAAAGAAGAAGTTAAGAAAACAATGTTTCTCTCTTTTTGTTGTTTTTTTTTTTAATTTTTGTAAAGAAAACTATCTTTTTGTGTCTAAGTGTATGCTATATAGAAATCATAAAGGAAACTTTGAAATAAATCAGCTAAGATTTCAAAACCAAGAATTTTATCCCGAAAAATGAAATAGAATAAAAAACTCATGGTTAATTAATAAGAGTAATTGTAAAACAATTGTTCAAAGTAAACAATATCACTCAGTTTATCTACTGAGTTCAATGATTACAGAGGTTGAAGCACAATAATTAAGAAATTTTCAGCTTAGCATCTAGTTAAGTACATGTATTTGTAAAGATACAAAAATATTCTGTTGCAGTAAGAGTTACAAGAAAAAAACAGAATGTTCTTATCTGAAGATCAGTTTTCATATTGATTATGCTATTTGGTAATTGTGTTTTGACAACTAATTCAATACACTTTGTCTCCTGATTGATTTATCTGTGAATCTAGAGCAATAAAGTTCATTACATTTTTCAGATTGTTAGATAATGTTAAAATTATGTGAAGTGTATTAGATTTAAGTTATTTGAATATGAATTAGTTATCAGGATTATCAGTATGAAATAATATTCTGAATAATAAGTACAAAACCACCAGTATGATTACTCACAAATATTAAGTGCAGTGCAATCATTTAAGAGGCAATGTTGTTTTAAGTCTTAAAAATTATCTGAAAATCCCACAATAACAGCAGAATATCATTGGAAAGCATTTAAAATATACTTCCTAGAAAAATTCACTTATTTCATGAGAAATGAGGCTTTTACTTTAATATTTTTTCCATTTTAAATTTTCAAGTTAAATATGAATGATTAAAATAATATTTTTACAACTTAAATATTTCTACACAAGAAGAAAGACTGAGAAATTAGATTTAAAATGTGTTATTGTTGTGGTATTCTCGTATACAGTTCTACAGTTATGGGATTCCATCATGATTTGCACAAGGTTTGACTGAAAAATATGTGAATGTACAATACTAAAAAAGATGAATGGTCTTATGAGAAGAAGTATTAAAATAAACACTTAGTTGACCTAAATATTTTACTTCATGTCTATTTTCTCATTTCAAAGATATAAGCATTAAAAAAATTAATGAAACATGGGCCGGGGATTTAGCTCAGTGGTTTTGGCACCTGCCTTATAAGCACAAGGACTGAGGTTTAATCCTTGGTAACCACATACAGCAATGCCAGGCGTGCAGGACAAGTGTGTATGGTGTGGTGGTTCACACCTGTAATCCCAGCACTCAGGAGGCAAAGCCACCGGCAGCAGGAGGGTTGCTGTGAGTTCGACGCTGAGCTCAGGGCCAGTCTGAACTACAAAAGGGTGATCCTGTCTCAAAAAAAGAAAAAAATATATATACATATCCATAGAAACATTTTATGAGAAAATCCAAGGAAAATATTTTATTTTTAAAATTTAAACTTCTACTGTGGTTCTTCTACATAATGGAGTATTACTTTGCCATAAAAAATAATAAGTTTGAATCATTTATACTTAAAGGACATACCTGAGGATATCCTTGTAAGTGAAATAAATAGGTCACAGATAGGTACATATAGCATCTTTTCTCTGGTATGAGAAAATAAAGATGTAAATGAGTTCTAGAATTGTATGTTATGTATTGTGAAATAGAAAATACTCAAAGTGAAATAGCATGAAGGGAGAAAATAATGAAATTATAACAAAAAATAAAGAAAACAAATTTTATGTATATAAGGGGGTGGTAGGGTGGGTAGGGCTATGGGAGAAACTGAGAATTAAGTTGTGTCTTATACTGGTACAAATCCCCATTGTGGAGCACAATTATGATGTGTATATGTAATGTGCCAATAAAGATTTTAATAAAAAATTTTAAACTTCTATTCAGTGTCTATTATGAAAAATTCATATAGTATAGGTCATTTAGTCATTTAAACTAATTATGTTGGTTTGAACTTTTGATATGCTAATAAGACAAAAGCTGTATCTCCTTATTTCTGCACACAGTGATATAAATCTGCATTTAAGGGAATATTAACATTGTTAATAGATAAAGGTAACTAGTAAAGTGGATTTTTGAAAGAACTATGCCAAATGATAATTTGCATTTCCTTTCAACAATATTTACAATTTTCAGAATTAAAAGACTTCCAGACAATCAGTGTTATAGACTCACTTTGATCTCACTCTATGCTGTTTCACTGTATGAAATAAATAGTAATTTTCTTATAATTTCTGTTTACTTTTCTTCCATAATTAGAAACTCTCTCATTCTTCTACTCTATAAATTGCTTTGTACCACGGCCTCCTCCTTCGCTTAACAAGCTGATAGTACAGGTTTCTAAGACATAAATATACCACAAAACAGCATCATTGTTTTCTTCTCATTTGTTGTTTTCATAATCTTATTGGTTTGTTCTCCAGATGGTCTTTTTGACAGAAATTTTGTGGAATTAATTGGAAAATCTTCCCTAATTTTCTGATTTCATACTCAGAACAGTTAATCATCATAATTGCAATTCTTTACCAACATAATTAGAGAAAAATAACCTTTCTTTATGTAAAGGTGTTCTATTGTAAAATCTAAATAAAATTTATAAATTTAAAAACATATTCATTATTTAGCTCTGAAGTTACTAAACTCTTATCTTGAAAAAGTGAAGCTTTCTCCAACAGTAAAGAAAATCAAGTGTTATATTTGAGTCTCATCAGCTCACTGCTCTCATGATGAATAGTTCCATTTACTAAAAAAACTGTCTCAAAATTTATTATGAAAAAAATTGTTATAAATATTTTAACTCAGTTTCAAATTTAAGTGTCTACCTATTTAGGTTTTTTTTTTTGTTTTCTATTCAATGTCATAAAATACAAATTACATGTTACATAAAAGCAAGTTTGGTAATATTTTTTTTTCATAAACACAACATTCTCTTACAAGTTGTTTGAAAGACAAATTAAAAGTATGGAAACCATTCTTGTCTCTTTTCTTATCTCTTTAATACTAAACTAGTTTGAGTCTATGTTTATCCTTTTACTTAAATACATTTTAATTTTTCAGTGGTCTAAAAAAATTGCTATTGAGTCTGAGGATTTAGCTCAGTGGTTCTCATGCTTGTCTTGCAAGCGCAAGGGCCCGTGTTCTATCCCTGTTAAGCACATACGACAATACTGGGCATGAGATCCACCAACAATCAATATCACATACTACAGTGCCAGGTGTGGTGGCTCACGCCTGTAATTCCAGCACTCTGAAGGCAGAGGCAGTAGGATTAGTGTGAGTATGAGGCATAACTCAGGGCCAGTTTAAACTACAAAGTGAGACCTTGTCTCAAAAAAAAAAAAAAATCACTGTCTGTACCTCTGAATGTATTTTCCTCTGATTTGGAATATGAGTTAATATAATATAAGTGTGCACATTTCATTTATCCACTTACTGTTGGGAGAAATTATCATCAGTTTCAAAATCTTTCTTTATATAGGCATTATGACTCCCAATACCCTTAAATATCTACATGTACACAAAGAAGAATTACTTTTTCTTTTTCCTTCTTTCTTTCTTTCTTTCTTTTTTTTCTCTCTCTCTCTCCCTTTCTTTCTTATATTTGGACAGCCAGGAATAAAATTTCTGGAAGAAAACAAATACACTACTGACTTATTTCTCAGTATTACTAACCTGTAGTCATGTAACCAATTAATATTTCTATCAGCAGAATATTGGTTACATTGATTCACACTACATCTTTGACAGTACTTTATAATGTCAGTTTTCTTAATTTATATCAATGTAATAAAGGTGAAAATATTAACTAATTTGGGTTATACAAATTTTACTTTTCATTGGTCACTCACATTTCCTCTCTTGCAAACTGTTATTTCAATTCATACCAATTTTAATTTTATTATTTTCTCATTAATTTTGTATGCTAATATTTTTATTTTATTTATTATGAATATTGTCTTTCTGCCTATATTTTCAGAAAGATTAGCTAATCTTTTGTGAAAATAACTGTGTAACAGAAAACACTTATTCTTATAAAAAGTTTGGGAGTACTCGATATATAATAAAATACACATTGAAAAATGTGTAATTTAATCACTTTTTACCTACTATATCCACAAAGTCATAAGCACCATGAGGAGTGAGTACTATTACTACCTTCCTAAATGTTAATTTGATAATACACCTTTGTCCTCTCTTTTCTCCAAGCTTTCAAGTTCCTTTTGCTATTAATAAAGTTGTATATCTAGAATTTTATAAGCTTTATATGGGGCATGTTTTATTTTTATTAAATTTTACAGAAAGGTATACATATATATGAAAAATATGTCAACCATGTGATATTCCCTATCAACTGATGGCTTTATCGTCTTTCTTTAGCATAATTATTTCGAAAGTTTCATCTTTCTCTTTATATACTAAAATGCTTTTCAAAACATTGTAACATGATACTTGCTTTAGTGACTCAATTTGCAGTTTTCCAAAATAATGTTTTTATGGAAATTATGAGTTTGCCATTGTAAAAATCAACCATTAGTAAATGGCAAGGTTTGCCTTAGGTTAAGGACCAGTTAAAATTCTAAACAAACTTTCCCAGTAGAAATAATTATGTATTCTAGAGCCCAAGCTAAAAATGTTTTATATTAAGAGTTTACTGTGTAAATCCAAATGGTGATTCCTCAACAAATGATTATAAGTACTATTTTACCCTGCTGTTTCCCTGCTAGGTATGTATACAGAAAAATTAAAAGCATCATGTCACAGTGACATATGTGC
>PVIR01024953.1:0-25335 GCA_004026965.1 Petromus typicus | reverse complement strand
CCTGTCATCCCAGCACTCGGGAGGCAGAGGCAGGAGGATTGCTGTGAGTTCGAAGCTAAGCTCAGGGGCCAGCCTGAACTACAAAAGTGAAACGCTACCTCAAAAAACAAAACAAAACAATAATAATAAATAGTAAAACAGAAAGAGTAATACCAATGTCATTATAAAGGAAAAGCCTAAATCAGCAAGGAGAGTGAATGAACAAGAGTGGAATGTCTGGTCTGTAATAAGCCATATGCATATACTCTCTACCTGGGGCATAAATCCCACTCAAACTTCATAAAAATCCTGAGAGATTTAGATTCTAAGATGACAATGTCAGAGTTCACCCTCAAAACTACTGTTTTATAAAGGAGAAAATAGAGGCTCAAGAAGTCCGTAACTACTAAGGGTTACCTAGCTAATAGATGAGTCCCAAACCAAATGTGTTGGGCCAGGGATTTAATTCAGTGGTTGCCGTGCCTGCCTTGTATGCACAAGGTCCTGGGTTCAATTCCCTAGTAACTATTTACAACATGGTGGCTCACAACTGTAAACTCAGCGCTCAGGAGGCAGAGGCAGGAGGATCGCTGTGAGTTCGAGGCTAGCCTGGGCTACATAGTGAGTGTGGGATCAGGCTGAACTACAAAGCAGAGACCCTGTCTCAAAAAAAAAAAAAAAAAAATTGGACATTTTTTTTTTCTGGCTTCAAAGACTATACTATCTCCATGACACCATTTCAGGCAAAGAGGAAGACCAAAGTCAATGTATAGATAAGGGATGTATTATAAAGAAAGAAGAGACATGACCTTACTGCATGCAGTGACCTCAGGAATGCCAGAGAAGTAATTCTCAGAAGTTAACTGGTTAGCTAATGAATGTTACTCAACACACGTTAGATTAGTTTGATGTCAATGAATCTTAATAATAAGGTAAGGGAATGGTATTCTACTTGGGGAGCAGGGCTCATGATGACAATGAAAATTTCTGAAAGCAAACAGGATTGGTGAGTTTCTGACTTTTTTTTTTTTTTTTTAGGTTTTTTGAGACAGGGTCTCGCTTTGTGGTTCAGGCTGGCCCTGAGCTCAGCCTCCAACTCACATCACAGCAATCCTCCTGCCTCTGCCTCCCGAGTGCTGGGATTACAGGCATGAGCCACCACGCCTGGCACTGTGGTATGTGGTACTGGTTGCTGCTGGGCGTGAGTCTCCACACCCAGTGTTGTATGTGGTTAACTGGGGATTGAACCAGAGTCCTTGCGCTTGCAAGACAGGCGCCGGAACCACTGAGCTAACTCCCCGGACCCCTGACTTTTTTTTTTTTTTTAATAGATCTTGAAGATGATTAACTTGAGTGACACAGCTCTGCTGCATGGATTTAAACACAAATTTCAAACTGGGAGACAGTGTGTTATTCCTGACTATGTTTAAGAAAAAGACAACATCCTAAGAGGTGTGCCTGGACAGAACCTTCAGAAATTCGGCTTCTCCTGTCACCCAACTTTCTCTTAAGCCACAAGCATCGTTGTTTTTATCTTAAAAACCTCCTGGAAGGTGATTCTCTAGCACTCTTCCCCATTCCATATGGGGAACTATTTTTTAACCAATACCACTCTGCAGAATCCATTTCATGAGTCCCAGGATAAATGCAAGGCATTTTGCCTAAGTCTCCAGCCCAGATTAGAAATAGGGTTGAGAAATTCCACATATAAGTAAATATTCCACAAATTTAGAGTCAGAAGTTGCTGAGCCCCGAATATTCTCAAGCTCCCTGGTGGCCATAGAGCATCATGTGAAAATGGCTTTAAATAATCTTGCCAAGATCTGACCCTTTGGGAAGAAGGGGAGGATCTGAGCAAACTCTCTTTCTTCTCTGGGATGGGTGGAGAGTTGGTGAGAAACTCCTGCATCAGACTTAGGGGGACAGTCAGTCGAATACAGATGCCAGCAGCCAACCAAAGGGTGGGGATCTGGTGGCTCAACAGAGAATTATGGGTGTTTTTGTTCATCTCAGTAGAGTTGGGTGGTGTCATCATGCTGTCCTGTATTCCCTGTGCCCACTTTTACTAGCCCCAATGGCCTGAGATGAAGTGAAGAGCGCTGGGTTTACAGTCCTGGGAAATGAGTTTGGTTTGCCTCTGTCTTGATGTACTTGTGGAATTTTTAATTAACTCACTTCTAAAGCATCTGTTTCCTCATCTCTTGAACATGGGGTCTGGAATTCATGAGCCAAGCTTTTTCCAAAGACTAAGACATATGTGTATGTTCTCTGAGTCATGAATGAGGCCAAGGTTAAAGGCTCCTAAGATGTCCTAATAGAATTGTACAGCAGGCTTTGAAAGCTACACATTGAATATTAAGCATAATAAGACTGAGGGGCTGAAACTGACCTTGCTGGACTCACAGTGCTTTTATAGTTGCACTAACTCAGTGTCGAAGCCCATGGGCAAGATCAAAGCTGGAATCATCTGCATCCGATATGTCTCCTGGAGGGAATGTTCTACTCATGTCTCTGATGAGAGGGCAACCCTGAGTTGGCATCATTAGCACTATTCTGCCCCACCTAGATCTGGCCAGCACTCACAGGTAGTAACCGATAACTCATAGGCTGCCCAGTGGAACTTTGCATCAAACTGAGTCCTCTGTCAAGAATTTGAAATTTATGAAGCAGATAAAGAAGGCCATATAAATAGGGACAGGAAAAGTGGATGTTACAGGAAAATGTCTAGAGAGGCCAAGCACAGCTGTCAGGTTGGATTACAAGGAAATTAAAGCTACATAGGAGCAGAAATAAACGGTGAGTCAAGGGATGATCCTATGATTCCTGGTCTTCAAAGACAGTCTTCCCAACCCACCAGTCCTTCTGGTGGCCTCTCCCCTTAAACCTGTGCTGATTCTGTGGCCAGGTGAGTATGGTGGAAGTGTCAGTGTGGTCTTTCAGGACTGGTCATAACACACTTTGTAACTTCCGCTGGGTTTCATGGAAGGTTCTCTTTTAGAACTCCAAGTCCCATGGAGGGGCACAGTTACTCTAGTCAGTACAGTAGCTGATCTTCCTACCAGTAGCCAGTAGAGAATGCCAGCCTTGAAGCCGGCCATCTTACAACTCCATCCCCACTAACTCTGAGATACTCTAGCCGCAGCTGCTGTCTGATTGTTACTACATGAAGGTCCTGGAAGAGGTTTAGAGTACGGTGAAGCCACAGAACCATTAGAGTCAGTGGTAGTTATTATTTTCAGCTACTACACTTTGGAATAGTTTGTTGTGTAGCCGTAGACAATCAGAATAGGCCTATAGAAAACACAGCAGACTGGTGGAGGGAAGCGCAGTCTACAGGAAGGATAGAGTTTCCTAAGACAGAGAGACTGTTGTTCTCAACAGAGCTCTCTCTTCAAAATGTTGTCCCGTTCTTTGAAGCAACTTGAGGAGATTGTTTTTCCTTATAATAATAACTAACTAAAATCATACTGGGGAAAAAAAAAACCCTGAAATAGATATCCAGTGATAGTTGAGGAGAGAGGTTCCGGAAGCCATCTTGGGCATAAGTAGTTCCGCTAAAAAGATTTTCACACCTCCGTAATATAATGAGAAACACAGAAACAATGCTGGAATTTTTGTCCATGAATCTAAATTTATTCAAGCTAATGAAGACAGCCGATGAAATTATGTATTCTTTGAGTCACAAATGTGAATGAGGATCACATTAAGTCTCCACTACCCAAGCACTGCTCATCAACTCTTTGTCTTGAAAGATGGCGGCATTCGTGTCTCTCCCTGACTTTCCTCTGTCCCCCTTTTCATCTCCAGAAATCTCAGGATTGAAATATTGAGAATTGCATCTGTTTCCCCTTCCTGGTGACCCACATTGCTCATCGGGAAGAATTCCCACTTCCTTTATGTCATGTGCTTCTTTTTTTTTTTTTTTTTTTTTAAGGTTTTTTGAGACAGGGTCTTGCTTTGTGGTTCAGGCTGGCCCTGAGCTCAGCCTCCAACTCACATCACAGCAATCCTCCTGCCTCTGCCTCCCGCGTGCTGGGATGACAGACGTGAGCCACCACGCCCGGCACTGGTATGTGGTATTGGTTGCCGCTGGGGTGAATCTCCACACCCAGTATTGTTATGTGGTTACCGGGGATCGAACCCAGGTCCTTGCGCTTGCAAGACAGGCGCCGGAACCACTGAGCTATATCCCCGGCCCTGTCATGTGCTTCTTCTTAACCCAAGAACCAAGGCTAAGCCTCACCAACAGATAGCACAAAAAGGGTACAGAGGGGTGGGGATTTATCTCAGTGGTTCTGACACCTGTCTTGCAAGCGCAAGGGCCAGGGTTCAATCCCCTGGTAACCACATACAATACTGGGTGTGGAGACTCATGCCCAGCAGCAATCAGTACCACATTCCACAGTGCCGGGCTCACGCTTGTAATCCCAGCACTCGGGAGGCAGAGGCAGGAGGACTGCTGTGATGTGAGTTGGAGGCTGAGCTCAGGGCCAGCCTGAACTACAAAGCAAGACTGTCTCAAAAAAAGGGGGGGAGGGGTACAAGAAGTAGACAGATTTAAAATGGGCATGCTTTCCATCGGATTCGGCATTAGTAGACCCCCGTATGACAAGGGGGTCATCTATTATTTCTCAATGACTTGGCCTGGTTTAAAACTTAGTCACTTAAATTATATTCGAACAAAACCCAGGAAATAGATAAAATCTTTTAAGCAAGGTGACCTCTCTTTCCCCCAGCTTCTGCTGTGCTCCCATGGTGTACATTACCAGATCTCAGTTTCATGAGTGCTGCCACAGGTCCAGCAAAATGCAAGGCCCTCCCCCAGACTCCACCTTGCCCAAGGTCACAGAGAATCAACGGTGAACATTTTGTGATTGGGGTCCAGGGCATTGCCTACCATGGCATTCTCCCTTAGCTAGGAGATCAAAGTCTGCAGAAAAAAAGCCACTGACCCTGATTTGCATTGTGAAAGTCACCTGTCTAGCTCTACCCCTGAGGAGAAGAGATCAAAGCTGGGAGAGTAGCCAGGAGCTGGGAGGAAATAAAATATTGATGTAATGAGATGCGTGGTAATTCTCCTCTATCCACCTTTTCAGTAAGGAAAGAGAGTTTGGGAGGTGACTAGGCTCCTTCTGTGAACTCAGGTTATGGCTCCCATTTGCCCCACCAGATGGGCCTCGTACAGCTTTGCCTAGAAAAGAAAAAAGTCAGGAGAAAAGACTTGGGAATGCTGGGCCATCGGTTTCCCAAGTACCTCCACATGGACAGAGAGACTGTGTAAGGAGATGGGTTTTGAACTGTTACAGTCTCACTTTAAGGATAATTACATGCAAAGCTCCAAACGTGAAACAGACAAATAAAAAGTGGCTGAAGTCCTTTAAAAGAGGCAGGGGAACAGTTAGAAGGGCTGTATTCAATGAAAGGAAAATGAATGAATACTGACAAGAATACAGAAAAGATGGAGGGAGTCTCACACCCTGCAGGCGGGAGTGTAAATTAGTGCAGCCATTACGAAGAATGGTGTGGTGATTCCTCACAAAACTAGAAACAGATTTACCATATGATCCAGCTTTTCCACTTCTGGGCTTTGATCCAGAGGAAAAGAAGCCTCGTACCAAATAGGTACCTGCACATCCAATGTTAATTGCTGTATTATTTTTAGCAGCTAAGATACACAATCAGTCTGGGGTGATTTGAATAGATAAAGAAAAGGTGGCGCATGTACGTGGACAATGGCTGCAGCGAAATAGATCGAACCAGCGAACCTTAAGGAAAATTAGGCAAACAGAGGGATACAGGCTGCAACTCTCCCTCATATACGGAGCTAATATAAATTGACCTGAAAGTAAAAGTGATCACTCAGGGTTGGGAAAGGCGGGGAAGCATAAAAAGGGACACTGGATTTGACCTGCGTGCATTATATGCACATCTATAAATATCAATTGGAAGCCATTCATATGCATAATTAATATGTGTTCATAAAAATATATCAGAGAAAGATTCTCTAGAGCCCCTGGTCCCCCTCGCCCGGTGACAGGCAGAGGAAAATGACTTTTCTCACTCTGGGGTGTGTATGACTCACATGCCCTGACTTTCACCATGCTTGAGCCGGGCTTCAATGAAATGAGGTAGGTGTGGGGGGAAATGAGAAAGAAGGGGTGTCAGACTTGGAGGCAAGCTAAGATATCAGCGTAACGTATGAAACTCGCAGGACAGACATTTTCTGGCACAGAAGGCAGGCAGCGAGAGACATTTTGATTGCAAAGCCCTGGGGGATTGCTCGGCCTGAAACTTCTGCATAGATGGTCTCTAACCCTGGCCCTTGGGAAGTGTGGCTCACCACAGAAGCAGCTCCAGTGTCTGTGTAAGAGGAGACAAGGCCCCTTTGGCCCAGCAGCTGCAAGAACGTGGGCGGAGCAAGGGATTCAGTGTCGAAACCCTTAAGTGAACGCTTGTTCCTTATTCATAGTCTAGATTTCCAAATTTATCGGCTTCTTTATTTTAATACTCAGGCAGGACAGTTTATGTATTTATCCCCCATATTTCTAAAAATGTGATAAAAGTTGTTGTTGTTGTTTTTTTTTTTTTTTTTAAATAGCTCGTCCCTCTTCCCAGCCTTGGTAATTTTCGAGCTCTTTATAATCTGCTTCATCTGCTTTCTAGATGAATCTCCTTGCTTGCGGGAGCCACGGTGAGCTGCTTGTCCCCAGCCATGTCCTGTTCCTCACACCTTTGTCCTGGGAATTCACATTATTCCCCGTCCCAGAAAGTTGCTTTTGACCTTTTCAGCAAGACAGTAGTGTCTGCAGGAAATTATGGAATCCTGGTTCTATTTACCGGTCATAAGACTTGGGAAGTCTTGGAGACTCACTCTTTGAGTATTTACAAAATAAGTCAAAGACGAGAGAGGTAGCCGACACGGAGTAGGTTCTGCACCTAGCACAGTGTTTGCTTCCAGAAAACTGCCATTTGTCCACCAGCTCTACCTCCATTCCTTAACATGTTGCCCTGGGAAACAATACTAGCCAGAAGCTCACTTCTTCCTAAGTAAGGCTCTGTATTGTGAACAGAATATTGTACCTTATCATAGAAAAACAAACATCTGTTTCTACCAGCAGATTAGTGAGGAATGAACAGCACTTCTTGAGGTCAAGAAAAATGTTGTATCTGCCTCACTCAGTTTTGGCAAGAGAGATCTGCCTGACTCCCTGGGGATGGAGTTACAGGCCCACCAGGATGAAATTTCCCTCTCCTAGGCTCCATTCAAATCCAAGCAGAGGACCAGGAAGTCTCCAGTCTCCAAAGACCTCTTGCCCTGGTCCTAATTCAGCCTGTTCCATCTCCACTAACATAGCACCTCCATGATTTTCAAGGCTAGTGATAGCTAATACCTTCAGGTAAGTCCAAATGTCTTTTGTTTCCTTAGAATTTTCTCCACACATCAGGGATATCAGAAAGTACATTCTTATTTTTAAAGGTAGAGGGGGAAAAAAATCCCTTAATATATGCTGATGAGTAACCGTGATTCAGGGACCTGATGAGCCTATATTGATGGGTCTCAAGGTGACACGATAGAATGTTCTAGCAAGCAGGAAATGGACAGATGGGTGAAAGACCTCTGTCCCTAAACCAAGTTCAGTACAGAGGAAGAGCTGGAACTTCTATGGGGTGGAGTTCAAAAGAGGAAAGAGATTCTATACAGGATGGTGCTACAAGTTTTTTTGTTTTGTTTTGTTTTGTTTTTTGTTTTTTGTTTTTTTGAGACAGGATCTCACTTTGTAGTTCAGGCTGGCCCTGAGCTCAGCCTCAAACTCACACCACAGCAATCCTCCTGCCTCTGCCCCCCCCCCACCCCAGTGCAGGTATTATAGGCGTGAGTCTCCACGCCCAGTATTGTATGTGGTTTCCGGGGAATAGAACCCCAGGCCCTTGCACTTGCAAGACAGGCACTGGAACCACTGAGCTAACTCCCCGGGCCCTCTATAAGTATTTTTAAATGAGAGGCAGTGCTCTTCAGAGATACCTACTGGACTTCAGATCCAGCATTTTTAACCATCAGCCTGAACCCACTTGGACAAGGACACTATTTTTTAGTCACAAATATATACAAATGATGGGGGAAACACCTTCTGCTGACTGGCAGGCAGAGGAGCAGCCACCTCCTCACCTAGCTCCTCCTCTATTTTATAGCCCAGTTTCTTTAGATAACACAGGAATGCCTTTGTCTCCAGAGGAGCTGTATGAAAAGGAAGCCAGGTAAACATGCTGAGATTGATAGAACCTTCTGACCAATTAACCTATATTGCCTGGAAGAGAAAATGAATATATTAAGACCCAGATACTGTGTTCTCCACCTCTTATGTAACCACTACCCAATCATGTGATTCTAAGCTCCTCATGTCTAAATATAGTGCATGTAACCTCAGTGCCTCATATATAACCACATCTCCTGTCCTAGTTTATTTAAGGTACCACTAGTTTTTGTTTGGCCTCCCAAATTCCAGGTTAGTCCCAGGTGGCAATAAATACTTCGCCTCCCAAACTCCTGAGTGTGTCTTCCATTCTCCTGAACTGTTTTGATTTATTTTCTGCTGCTTTGCAACAGATCTGTTATCTTTCAGATGCTGTTCTAAGGCTGCAGATACAGTTAAGAGAAAGGGCAATAATTCCTGCCTTGTAAAACTTACACTCTAGTGATGCATTCTTGTCTGCTTAACACACCACACAAAACTGAGATTCAAGACCAGGGCATACAAGCCCATATGTCCAGGGCCAAGACAGGTCACAGCCTGATTCAGTTACAAGATAATAGTCCATGGTGGGAACTACAGATCTCATATGCTATCCCAAGAATGAAGCTATATGGTTCTAGACAACTGTTTCACAACTGCCTCTAGATATCCTAGTTTGAGCATAAAAAACAGAAATCTATATTTCTGTGAAATTTGTTAAGTTTTACACCTAGAGGACCTCAGACTAATCTGATGGCTAGTTTCTGGCTGAAAGAGATCTACCTACTGGTGATTACTGCTCCAAAATATCTACTTGGACACCAATGCCTGCTGGGAACTGATGAAAAATCATGGCTGAGTCGTGCACGATTTCTAATGTCCTGTGACACAGTAGGATAACTATGGTTGCTCACAATTAACTGTATATCCTAAAACAGCCAAAGGAAAGGATTTCGAATGTTCCTAACAAAGACAGCAAAGACCTTTGCCAGTTATCCCAATACGATCATTACACACTGGACACGTGTATCAAAATGTCATGATGTACTTCTAAACGTGTACAGTATGTATAGCATGACATATCTTATGTCATTTAAAAATAACATTTTCTAAAAATTTGGGATTAGAAAGCTATGGTATCAAACCAGTGTTAGTTTGCTACCAGTCTAGTAAGGTTACTTTTTAGAGTCAGGTTACTTCACATTTGTAAATTCCAATCATGAAAAGCATTACACTAAGCAATAAATAGCACCAATACCTGGTACACAGCTAGAGAATACTCAGACCCCCCAAAAAGTCAATTATAAGTTTCAGGATCCTGGTGGGGAACAAATACGCATTCAAAGGTTTTAGCCGGAGGGATTTAATTGTTCTATTTACAGAGGCATGCACAGGAAGTTAGGGGGAATGCATGAGGGCTGACAAAGCACCCAGGGGCTGGAAATGGTGGGGAGCCATTACCTAACCTCCCCTGAAAAGAGCAAAGAGAGAGAAAAAAATCTCAGAAGTCAGCAAGAGGTGCAGCTGTGGACAAAGGCGCTTGGCAGGAGTTGGGGTCCTGAAGGGAAACCAACTCTCCTAGAACTGAGAGTTTAATGCTCCTAATCGTAGGCTCTCTTGCTAATCTCCTGCTGTTGCCTCCAAGAGGCCAAACCAATCTAGGAGCCAGAGGTAATATAGCCTGGTGGAGGTTTGCAGAAATCAGTCTCCCCCACCACAGACAAGGGTGGAAAAAGAGTACAGCGGCCTGGATGGACCCAGAAGAAGCCACATTTCCCTCAACTTCTTTCTGCTGAGTTTGTAGCAATCCTCTGTCTCTGTGTTCTTGAGACAAATATGCTAGCTGTGCCCTCTCTACTCAGAAGTGCTCCTGACTCTAACCTTGTCAAGCAAACCAATAAGTGCTCAAGGAATGACTTTTTTCTGGAAAAGGCTTGGGCATTTATTTTCTCAAGATTTCTCACGGGAGGAAGGGCTGAGCTATACTCTAGGCTCAGCAGCCAGACATAGATAGAGCTCAAAACATGGATGGTCTAAAGTCTCTTCATTGAAGGTTGCTGGGATAGGAGGCTTGCTGCAAACAAAAATCAACAAATTGAAGAAGAAATGCAAAGTAAGGAAGAGAAGTGGTGGAAGACAGGATGACCTGCTCCCCTATGAACACCTTGGGCTGGGAACTGAGGTTGGGTAAGACAAAGAGTGATCAGGAGAGACCAAATCTCAAGCCATGCCTTAAAAATGTTAGCCCTTGTTAGACTGCAAATGACTGAATGCTCAGTTGTGTAACCAAACAAGTCTAGAGATTAGGGCTGTGATTCGCACAGTGATGAGTATAGCCAGGGAAACTGTGGAGCAATGGCCACACAATGGAGTCCTCCAATGGCCAGCTATGGCAAGGCTTAGTTTCAAGACCTACATCCAGGAATGACAGTGGCAGCTCAGCTCAAAAAGAATATTCTTTTTCAGGTGCATCCACAGGTTTCTCATCTCATCTCATGAACCACACCCAAGACATAACACATTCATCCTTGAATCAAGTCTATGTCTGTGGAAATATTGCATGATGATTAACTTAGGGCTGGTTACCGGCAACCATTTCTATGGCAACAGGGTGAGTGGGATAGTTTTGACCAAGCAACAGAGGTCTCGGTTCTCCTTTGACTGGTACATGATTAGGATCATTTAGATGCAAAGGAGAGAAGCAAATGTGTTACCTACACCTGATATCTTAGAGCATTAAGGTTAATTTTCTCAAAGAACTTCATACAAAAGATCTTCATATGTCAGTGTATCTTTAAAATGAAGGTTTGCTTCTCATTTATGTGAAATGTTCGATGGGGAGTGGTGGTTAGAGTTTCCTACCTTCCACTTTTCCCTCAAATACAGGGGCAAATAAAACTTACATCATCCTGAATGTCCTTGGTTGTCATAGCAGGGGGAGAAAAACTGATTTTCACCCTGCCTTACAGGTGTCCATCTGGAAATCACACGTCAGTTCTACTTGTATTTCGATGACCCACACAAGCCACACAACCACTTCTAACACCGAGGCATACATCACCTTAGGGGAAAAAAGCTCAAGCAATTATGTACGAATCATTGTTGTTCAAATAACTGTGAAAAGTGACAGTGTGTGCTGAAGTACTCTATCTACCAGCCAACCAACCAACTCAGCACAAGCAGGTTGTCCACATTGTGCTAATAGTTGGATAAACCAAAGCACAGTTATTTGATGGATAATTCACTAGGAAATGAAATGTTGCTGCTGCCAAGTGCTTAATAATCTGGGCGAATGTTCACAATAAATAAAAGCTAACTGGGGAATAAAGAATTATGCTGTGCTATTAAAATAAAAATTATCAAGGAAAAAAACCAAAGGAAATGCACTAAAATATTAACGATGGTTTTCTCTGGATGAATATTACTGTTTGTGTTTCTAATTTTTAGTTCTCTATATAGGTAAGTAAATATTTTTAAATGATAAGGAAAAAGATTATTAAACAAAGAAATATAAGTGTGCGTTTGTACTAATTGAAGTTGAAAGCGTCTGAACTCCATAATAGCGAGTTGGTTAAGTGAATTAAAGTTTAGTCAAATAAGAGGTTATTAGAAAGCATTTAAAAATTAAGATCACTTAGATCTGTTATGGAATGTTGAAGATACAGTAGATTTAAAAGCAAAGTAAAAAAACTGAATATAGCATATTTGTTTGAATATGCACACAAATGCACATATGCAAACACAATTTTTTAAAATGACTATAAAAGACTGCAAAAGTGGGTCCCCTCAGACGGGAAAAACTAGGAGACTGTCCATCCAGTTTATCACCCTGAAAGGATCTACATTCTTTACATGATTTGATTTTTTTAAACTTATATATGTCTTATTTATTTTTAGTTAGATTTTCCAAATAAATAATAATGACAAATCCAACCCCCGCTCTAGCAGACACATCATAAATACTGATGATCATCTTTGCTGTTTGTGCTTAGGCCTTAGTCCTGTGCACCTCAGTCCTAAAGTGGGCCATTGGTCCAGTTTAACAAGGTTAGTGATTGAACATGGAATTCATCGATCCACCTGCCATTCTCAGCACAAACAACAGGGCGTCCCCCAAGGCCGCTAGACTTAGGCTCAGGAAATACAAGTCATCTTTTCACCTGGACTACAGACATCTGGCACCCTTCCCACAAACCTGTCTGCTAAATACACAAAAGCCTCCACTTAGTTGATTTTGAAAACTTCCTGCCCAGCGCTGACATCTTGAGCCCATGTGTTTGTGTTTGCCCGGGGCCATTCAAGACCTGAGGGTTGTTTATATTCATTGATTCGTAACTGGACCAAACACTAGGGACAATCGCAGGTCAAGCTTTCTGAAGAAAAAGTAGATCCAATGGAGATACTGACAATTGAGTACTCAGCTTCTGAAAGTAAATTACTGAAGAATGGTTACTTTCAATTCTAATTCCCAAGGCACACTTGGTAAGTGAACAATGAAGAGAACAGATTTTGCTTCTTAATTTTCTCATGAAATTGGGTCCAATAGTTCTCTGCTGTGAATGGTTTGTGATAAATGTGTGCTCAGTCTAGACATCAGAGATATGCTAATAAAGGGATCCAAACAGAAAACAATATCATTCTTGTGGAGTTTTTCTTCAAGTAGATATGCAGGAGTTAAAGGCTAAATATAAAGAGTAAAACATGTATCATGGTATAAGCCAGCCTGTGGATAGGGACTGTCCAGAGAGACAGCTCTCCTAGGTAACAACTAAAGGTAACAAGGGAGAAATTTGGGCTCAAATGTGCTCTCTGAGTAGATGCTGAGTTTGATTCTCCGTTCAATAGCATATAGAAGTAGATTGATTAGACACAAGAATAATGCTTTTAAATTTCTGTGACAATTTGATTTAAAATATGTTTTCAAGGCCTGAACATTTAGGAGAAGTAGTGCAAATATCCAAGAATGGTTAGATCATGGCATAACTATAAAAAAGGGTTATAAATCTAGTCACCCACCACTGTAGGTTTGGAAGACTGTATTCTAAAGTGGGAGAACAGGCTCAAAGAAAATGTCAAGTGGGAACAGATTGCAAAATTATAATGGGTCTGTCTTGGTCGCTATGATAACTTAATTTAACACTCAGAGCAGTAGACAATAGACATGTAATCAATAGCAAAAAGGGCTGTTGATTAAGTTGTCCAATTTAGGCAGAGTGGGAAAATAACTAGAATCTACCCAGCCATTAATGGTGATCGGCCTTTAGGGATAGAACACTTTGTAATTTTCAGAAGTGCATTTTAAGTTTTCTTAAGTAAGTTCAATGTGCAGCAAGGAGAGAGAACATTTGTTTTATGTCGGTCTGATTTTCCTTCTCTGACGTGTTAAGTTCAGTCATCCATTGAGGACCTGAGGTTCCAAGGTGAGGGCTGTTTTTACCCAAGGAGATAAGCCAAGAAGTGGAAGAGTGGCTACTCAAATTCAGACGTAATGACCATCACTTGGCCTGATATTTTTATAGAAAACAGCTGATACCCTGAAAAGGCACTAGGAGGACTTGTTCTGAGGCACACAGGCCGGTGACTTGCAAGTCAGTACTCAGTCTGAGGTTCTTGTACCCTGTGTGGGATTCTTTTCCTATCCAACAATGGTTGTATGTGTGGGGTGGCTGGAGTGGGCAGGTTAAAGTCCTAAACCTGGTCTCTACTGGATTATTGGGAAGAATCTGGTGAATGGTTAGTCCCTCTCTCCGGGCGGCAGAGCCAAAGGTAATCAGGTATGGCTACCTTGGCTGCCCCCTGGCTTTGTTGATGAATGCTTTCTGTTGCGTCAGAAGCTCCTGGTTCACAGATCTCGCTGCTGATTCTTACTTCTTTTTCCTCAACCCAACTGCTTTATTTTCATGCATGAGGTGAAAAACTGATCTTCAAGCCCCTCCCTGTATCTTTCTCACAGCTCACCTTTTGGAGACAGATAATGTAGGTTTGTGGCCTTTGCATCCTGTTTCAGAGGGGTGACTCATGCTTGTGCCAAGAATGGGGTAGAGGATGAAAGATCCTTTGGGATTATTACACTCACCCTAGTGCTTCTGGCAATGGGGCAAATACAGAGAGAAAAATAAGACCATCATCTTCTCTGTGATAAGCCAGCAAGCTGAGATCCTCAATGTAAACTCAAAAATGCTTCTTCCTACCCCTGAGTGAATAGATGAGAAAGTAAACTGGGTGTCATTATTGTTACTGCCACTGCTATTTCAGCTACCTACACTAGAGCTAAAAAGAAACTGTTGGCTTGGTTTGCCTCCCTCGCATTTTTCTCTTCAAACTTCTCTAGAACTGTCTTGTAGAAACCACTAAGTTGTCTTGGCCAAATGGAACACACTGGTACATATGCTGCAGATCACCTTTGGACTTGACCAAGCTGTTGAAGGATAGTAAGATGGAACCCCTCAAATCTGCAGAGGGCTCATGCATTATCAGGAGGTGAACTGCAGGATAGTAAGGTCAAGGTCCCCTGGCTCTGCAACCCACACAAACCAGGTGAAAGGTCTTGAAGACCCCATCTGAGCTGTTCACACCGGATCTTGTCCACCCAGGTTAGCAATACAGCAGAAGCCCTGGCCAGGCCCTTTGGGAAACTATTCTTTTTTGGATACATGTAACTATTCACAGATCAAAGATTTTTTTCTGTCTCTCTGACATAAGGAAAAGCAGTAATGAAGGGCTGACAAAATTACAGAACCAAAGAACAGGCTCTCTGTATTCTTTCTACAGGAATAGCATCTTAGTTCCTCGAGGAGCTCAATTTCTTCCCTGTTCTCCTGGTCTTTTGGCCTAGAAGTGATGCTCAAAGAAACAGAAACATAAAGATGTACAGGTCAGCACAATCATAGCACACCCGGGGAAACTTGGTGAACTGGGATACCCTACATACTTTAAACAGGAACTTCTCTTTAGTCTTGGCACATTGACTTAGGCCAGTTGAGAACTTGGCTTTCTACTAAAATTCAGGCCTTCCCAGGAAAAGTTCTGCACTGGTTAGCCATGGGCAGCTCTTTGGGAGCCTGTAGGAGGTACAGAGATTGTCTGTGTCCAGACACATTTTTCTGAACTTGCTAGTTAGATGAACTTAGGTAGGCTCAGCTCAGTTTTTGGGGCATCAGTGTCTCTAGTGAGGGGAGTTAATTATCATATCTACCCATCAGAGTGTTATATGGGTCAATCAATGAGTTAATCCACACAGAGTTCTTTTTTTTTTTTTTGAGACAGGGTCTCACTTTGTAGTTCAGGCTGGCCCTGAGCTCAACCTTGAACTCACAGCAGTCCTCCTGCCTCTGCCTCCTGAGTGCTTAAATTACCAGCACAGTGGTATGTGGTACTGATTGCTGGTGGGTATGTGTTTCCATGCTCAGTATTGTTCTATGTGGTTACCGGGGATTGAACCCGGGCTCTTGCGCTTGCAAGACAGGCTCCAGAACCACTGAGCTAAATCCCCAGCCCACACAATGAGTTCTTAGTATAGCTTCCGATACCAAGTTAGTGCCTAGGAAATGTATTTATTCTCTGAAAGCAATCTTGGATCAGGAAAGTCACCTGGGAAGAACAGAATCTGTCTGAGGAAATGCAACAAGGATAGAAAAGGATCAACACCACTGAACTTCCACCTTCTTTACCAAAGAAGCATGCACAAGGCTGGGCAGAGAGAGATATAGGCAGCCATGTGAGGGGATTGAGCACCAGGAGGTGGTTGGGCTCAAAGAGCAGCATGAACAACACTGTAGTTAGGGAGGAGTGTTACAATAATCATTCAACTTAGGAGAAGAATGAACCCTTCTGTAAGAAAACAGAATACACGCAAAACATTTAGAACAAGCTTTGTATTCTCTGAGCATTTTGATGTATTTCAAGCATCTTTTTTTGCCATGCATAGCTTATATAATGTTCAATCTGTCCCACTTCCTGTCCAGTTTTAGCCCTACTGAGGCCACATTTTAAACTACTTTGGCCCACCTAATTCAGCTTGAGCCCACTTCCCTCATTAAAAATGGCTTTTAAGGGCTATGTTGTATTCCCTCATATGGACTCACTTAGCCAACTCACTATAAACATTTAAGCTGTTTTTAATTTTTTTGTTATTATAAATCATGTGGTAATGAGCATGCACATCCATAAATCTTTTATGTGCATGTCTGGTAACTTCCTTAGCATAAATTCTGAGAAGGGGAATTATTAGATTAAGAAAGACTTCCACTCATTTTGAAAAACTAAAGCCACACACTGCCCTTTTGCTTGTGACGAGGCTCCTACACAGAAAGAAAATGGTCATAATTCAAGCACACTTGCTGCCTTCCTGTATTCTCTTGGCCAAATACTCATCATTCCTCCATACTCAGTTGAAGCATCACTTTCCCCAGAAAACCTTCTTCTATTTCTTCTTGTAATGCTTTAAATCCCCCTTGTCCATATAATTTTCCCTGACAGGCATTCGGGATTGGTTCCAAGACCCTGAAAAGATACCATACTACATAAATGCTCAAGGCTTATCCATGAAACCGTACAGTATGTGCCTAATCTATGCCCACCCCTCCCCCACACTTTTTAAATCACTTCTAGATTACTTGTCACACCTCATGGAAATGTCGTATAAATATTTCTACACTATAGGGTTTAGGAAATAATGACAAAAACAAAAATCTGTACATGTTTAAACAGATGCCATTTTTTTCTGAATATTTTCAGCCCACGATGGGTTGACTCCTCAGATAAGGAACCCACAGAGAAAGAGCCAACTAGCCTCTCACGGCGTTTCCTCTTCTCTCCTAGAGCATCTGACTTAACTATGTTACCTTTAGAGATCTAGCTGGCTAGAAACACCACAAAGCTGGAATAATCCATCTTCTGTAAGAAAGATTCCTGATGCCTGTCACATAATGGACGCTTGATATATTGATGAAGTCAACATAAAGCAATGTGTGAGTGAGCTGGTACCAGGGCAGAGGATGCACAGTGCCCTGGCCTCCCCTGTCAGAGCCACTCCACATAATAGGCCCAGGGGATGATCCCTACTCTTCCACTGCCATCTGAGCTCATATGTGGCATTCACACAAGACGGAAGGATAGGAACCTACAAATCTTATTTAGGAGATGCCAAGATTCCTGACAGTAGGAACCCTGTCAGAGGTGTCAGAAGAAAAAGAGCCCTAGCAGGCCATTATTAGGGACAAGGATTTTTCATCTTGGAGGGAACCCAGGAGACTATCCTGGATCACAACACGACAAGCAGACAGATACAGATACATCATCGTGTAGTCCCGAGGGTCAAAGGAGCAACATGTTAAATTCTTGTAAATATCTGTTTCTTCGCATTATTTGCTCAATGAAGAGGATTCATTCATTCAATCAATCATTTGTTCAGCCAGTACTGACTGACTGCTTTTTATATCTAACAGCTAATATGTGTGAGTTCTCACGCACAGTTTACCCTGAACTGAGAAAGGATTTTTTTCTTTTTTCCTTTTATTTTTTTAAATTGAATTCTTTATTGGTACATATTACACACACATCACAATCACACTCAACATTGGGAATTTGTACCAGTATGTGATATGAGTTAATTCTCCTTTTTACCCATTTCCCTACCCACCCTACCATCCTCTTTTCCCTATACCCATATGCTTTCTTTTTTATATTTAGAAGATCATATTTTTTTTAAATTGAGACAAGGTCTCACTTTATAGTTTAGGCTGCTCCAGAACTCAGCCTTGAACTCAGCAATCCTCCTGCCTCTGCCTCCCGAGTGCTGGGATTACAGGCTTGAGCCACATTGTGGTGTGTGGTACTGGTTGCTGGTGAGTGTGAGTCCCCACACGCCCAGAATTGTTGTAAATGCTTACTGGGGATTGAACCCTGGCCCTTGCACTGCAAGGCAGGCACCAGAACCACTGAGCTAAATCCCTGGCCCAAGACTATATTTTCTTTCTCCTCAATCCTTTCCCTACCCCTTTCCCTTTGAATATTTTCTATTTCAAAAAATCTATCATACATTCTAGAAGTCATCTACATCTTCAGATTCTCGTACCAAAGAAAAGATGATATTTACATATCTATGACCTATTTATTTCACTTATGAGTGTGTCCTCAAGGAACATCCATTTGAGTATAAAGGACTCAAACTTTTTTTTTTTTTTTGAGATAGGGTCTTACTTTTGTAGTTCAGACTGGCCCTGAGCTCAGTCTTGAACTCTCAGTAATCCTCCTGCCTCTGCCTCCTGAGTGTTGAGGTTACAGACATGAGCCACCATGCCCGGCACTGTCGTATATGGTACTGATTGTTGGTGGGTGTGAGTCCAGCATCGTTGTATGTGGTTCCTGGGCCTTGGACCTGGATCCTTGCACTTGCAAGGCAGGCGCCGGAACCACTGAGCTAAATCCCCGGCCCAAACTTATTGTCTTTTATGGCAGAGTAATACTCCATTTTATTAAAAACCTACATTGTCTTTATCCAGTGAGAAATGATTTTAATGAGATGCCAGGAATGAAATGGAACAACATTCTTTTGCCCATTGCGGAATCTCTGCTTTCTTATTATTTAAAGGTGCTTCCCTGTGCCAGTGGAGAAATCACCACTCATTACATGCTACACACTGCCACCTACTCAGCAGTGCTGTCAGCTCTAGCACTGGCACAGAAACATCAGAGCAGACAGTCCCAGAGAGACCAGTCACAGTCCCAATATCAGACCCACTGCATACTAGTTCTGTGATGCCACATGCGGTCTACTTGTGTGTAGTTTTGTGTTATGCAGAATCATAGCCCCCAAATTTGTCCTCACTCTAATCTCCAGAGACTGTAATTGCAGTGCCCAGCATGGCAATAAAAAGGATTTTGCAGATGTAATTCTGATTAAGAACCTTGGGATGAGATGTCCTTCCTTGTCCAGGTGGGCTAGTGTAATCTTATGCACCGTTAAGAACAATAGTTCTTTCCTAGCTGTGCTCCAGGAGCATGGAGTTAGAAGTACATTTGAGATGAGGGCGTCTTGTGATAGACTTGACCCAACGCGCTGGCTTTCCCTTATCACCCAGTACAGTCTCAGAAGCCAGAAAAGACAAGAAAGCAGACGCTCCCCCTACAGGCCGCAGAAAGCAGTGCAGTCTTGCTGACTAACCCCGGCAGGCTTTATTCTAACAGGAGAGACTTGGGTCAGACTCCCGAGGTAAAAGAAAATTTGTGTTGCTTTAAGCTACTACATTTGGAGTCTAGAGTTTCTTACAGTCGTCACTACAGTTATGAGTAGGGAGCTCTCCTAATTTCATACTACAGTTATAAGTTTCAAAAGAGAATGTGTACTTATCCTCTAGGACCCCACAGGGCGTGCCCACTTGGGACCCTGTGGTGACTATCCATGCCTTGGTCAGCTCACAACGGCGGTGAGGATTGAAACCAACCACAAAATAACCAGATAAATTCTTAGGCAGTCTTTTCCTATCTTTTGCTCTGCACCTTGCCTTTTTGTCCATAATATGTAAAGCAGGGCAGCAGATCATTATGAAAATAAATGCTGTTCAAATACAAATATCTCCTAATGAGGGAGGCAATGGGGAGGAGAGGGTAAGCAAGAGTCTCTTAACTACAGCTGGTACAAGTGACATCTCCTCACCTCCGTTTTCCGCATCGTGACATTGGCTCTGCAGTCGCCAGCTGGCAGAAACCCTGCTCCAATAGGCAACTGGATGGCAGACTTAGCTTTCCTCTTTAAGGACCCACGTCTCCCCTCACCCACTCAAGGCGGGATTTCTTATACTTCAGCAGACACTTGAGCAAGTCATCCAGCCCTACGTTCCAACTGTGGCGCTGCCATTTTCTTTGGTTTTTTTTGAGACAGGGTCTCGCTTTGTAGTTCAGGCTGGCCGTGAGCTCAGCCTCAAACTCAAATCACAGCAATCCTCCTGCCTCTGCCTCCCGAGTGCTGGGATTACAGGCATGAGCCACCACGCCTGGCACTGTAGTATGTGGTACTGGTTGCTGCTGGGCGTGAGTCTCCACACCCAGTATTGTTATGTGGTTACCGGGGATTGAACCCGCGCCCTTGCGCTTCCAAGATAGGTGCCGGAACCACTGAGCTATATCCCCGGCCCTGCCATTTTCTTGTTGTTACACAACATCACTGCACCCCTCTGAGTCCTGGATTCCTCTGATAAGAACTAAGGGTGATGGGCCAGGGATTTACCCAGCGGTACCGTGCCTACCTGGCAAGCGCAACAGCCCAAGTTCAATCCCCAGTACAGCCAAAAAAAAAAAAAAAAAGAGCAAGAAGAATTAAGGGTGACTGCTGCTGTATATGGTTGGTTCAGGACAGGAAGAGGTAAGCTTCCAATAGCTTCATACAGTAGCTGTCACACAAGAGGGTAAATGGATCCATTAATCCACACACATGAAAGGAGCACTAAACATATGTGTATACACACATGGGAACATAAATTATTTATAAATATAACAATATATAAAATCTATACATGTAAACTATATTAAGTGTATGTGCCACATATATGTACAAGCAAATAGATTTGTATGCTTTTACACCAACACATACAGGAAATGAGGCCAATGGATTATCTTTAAGTTTTTCATGGTCCATTGGGAACAAGTCTGGCAAAATATGGCATCATGAAGTAGCGTAGTGAAGAAGTGCCCAGTTGTAGGTATGGAGAAGAGATGTAACTAATGTGGTTTGAGTGGAAAAAAAAAAAAACTTGAGGGAAGGTATTTCTTTCTTTTGCTTTATGCTAGTACCCAGGGGCCCTTGTGCATGCTGGGCAAACACTGTCAGACTGAACCACATCCCAAGCCTTGAAGTCACTTCTAAATTGAATTTTGAGTATGCAGAGGAATTCATTGGGCAAAAAAAAAAAAATCATAAGAATAGTGTATATGCAAAGGAAATAGCACATACAAAGACCTAAGCCAAGGAAGGCACCAAAATAACAAAAGTAAAAAAACAAACATAACTTGTTGGAGATGGATATGAACATTATTTTAAATGATTAGTCAAAACATATCTTTACATTGATGCATAGTGTATTTCCCGCCTTGATTCATCAAGGAAAATTCTGGTTGCCACCTAATCACGTGCTTTTCTTTCACTTCCTGGGAATTAATGGAGTGATTGAGATCATCAGTCAAGTAGGGAGATGCTGAAAAAATTAGAGAATAAACCACAGAAGATACGAAATCTTCACAGGAGAGGAAGACTGGTCACGAGGGGTAACAGCACTCCAACATCAGTGTTTTCTTACAAAGCAGTAGTAAATATTTCAATTAGTTTCAATATTCCAGATATTAGGTTCTTTATATTTGATTCAGTGCCAAGAGTGGGCTTTGCATACCATGGATTAAATAGCTTTCACAACTGTATATAGATCTGAGTCTTTTCTGGCCAGACTATTTTATTTATTGTTTCTTCCAAATACTTATCTCTAACCCCTTACTTATGCATTATGCCCTGGTTGGAAGGCTTCCCTACTTATCTAAAAATCCCTTCAATTCTTCAAGGCCTGGCTTATGTTGTACATGTTCCATAAAACCTGTCCCTTTGATGAATTTCACGTATTTGTTGTCTGTATCACAGACTTAGTATTTATCCGCCAGAAAAATCTTTACAACATCAAAGGAAAGAGAAAAATGTATCACTCTTCAAAACTAGTGCCTTAAAGGGACAATTATTTAAAACAATCCCCTCCAATCCTTAACTTTGGCGTATATGTAAATCAATAAAATGAAACCAGAGTAGGAATTCTGATTTCAGCTTCAGACCTTCTGCTTGACTATACGAGGGGCTATTTTATGTCTAGAATATGTGTTCCCTCTATATTTTTTACTTTTATATAGCATAAGGTCTATGCAGTTATATAGAAGTGTCTCAAGTAGAGATATTCCATAAATGTTCACTTACTCCCTTGAGTTGCTTAAAGCTCTCTAGAAAATGTCTGTAGTTTTTGCCTTTAAATCACTCCAGCAACTTTATAAGGATCACTCACTCATACATCTTTAGAAATGAAGTGAATTCTATACATGAAAAAAATAGTTTATGCCAGAGGTGATACGGACAATGTCAATAATGTGCTAATGTGATCACTGTCAGTGTGCAAGAGCCAGCTGGTAAAAGAGCTGTGAGCCAATTTAAACAAAGCTCTCTTAGCTTCCTGTGAAATAAATTACATTAAAAATAAAGAGAAAAAGTGCTCAAAAGTTATCACTTCCTATTTATTTCACGAAATATTGCTTTATCTATGCCCTTGGGGTTATTTATATCTATTATATGTGTAGGGTGGGAAGGTTATATAGTGCCACATAATCTTGAACATCTCTTTTCAGTACCTTGCTCAGGAATGCCTATTTGGTAGACCAAAGTTGAGAGATTGAAGCTGTCCATGGAAGAATTATACATACATGCAAACTGACAAACACTATAAATTAAATTTAATTTCTTTAATTAAGAATGTGATGAAAAATTATATGAAGGCAAATAAAAACTAAAATTATCTTACATAACCAGTCATTAAGTTCTCAGCATCTAAGATAAGAGAATATTCCTCTAGAGAGACAGGAGATTAGGATGTAGCAAGTAGGCATGATTGGCTTGGCAAGTGGGCATGATTGGTCAATCACAGAGTTCCAGGACACCTGTACAGAACAGTTTCCAAAGTCTTGCATCTGAAACCAATCAGAGAATGCTATCTTCACTTCTCACAAGAAACAGAGCAGGTTTTTGATAGGACGGCCTAGACCGGATACCAGTCTGAGGAGGAAGGATATAAAAGACGTCATGCATTTTCCTCATGCTCACTGTGTTCTCTTTTCTATGGTGGTCTCGCCGAATGTGCTTCTTTTCCTACTTTTAATTGGCCTCCACTTGCTCTATAGAGCATTTTTTGTTTCCTACCTTTAATAAATGTAAGATCTTGTTACCCTTTGTTTTGTCCAATTCTTTTTTAGCACAAAAAAAACCTAGGGGAAAAAAATGTCCAGAAGGAGTCCCAGCACCCTAGAACCTGTTCACACCAGCGTCCAAACACTAACATGATTTATACTAGAAGTTATATCTGTGATGATCAAGTGAAGTTCTTTAGTGCCAGATACAATAAAATACAAGAGGGCAAGTTAAAGTAGAATTTCAGTCTAGCAGTCCCCTCTTACCCAGTCAACCACAACCTAAAAATACTAAATGAAAAATTTGAGATATAAACTATTTATAAATTTGAAATTGTATGCTTTGTGAATAGCTTGCTCAAATCTTGTAATACACTTCCCAAGTCAAGAACTGTCCCGAGACAGGTCACCTTCCCATTAGTTACCTAGTAGTTGTCTTGGTTATTAGATCAACAACTGTCCCATCACAGTGCTTGTAGTCACATGACATTTACTTTCCTTAACAATAGCCCCATGGCACAAGAGTAGTGATGTCACCGTTCAGACAGGGTAAATAGAAGTCATAAAGGACTTTATCCAATCACCTCATGTAGAATAAAGGTGGGTAAGGTAGAATAAAGATGGGTAAGGTAGAATAAAATTTTGAAAGACCACATCTGTATAACTTTTATGCAGTATACTGTTACACTGTTTTATTTTGCCATTAGTGACTATTACTCTCTGAAACGATGAACTAAACTTATCATAGGTGTATTTGTATAGGAAAAACATTGCATATAGCTACTATCTTCAGCTTCAGGCAGCCAGTACAGAACTCAAAACATATTATTATAAACAAAGTCTTTTAGCATAACTATACCCAAGTATATAACACACTTATGCTAAAGCTTTTGTTTACGTGTAATTCATATCTAACTGAGCTTCTTATATTTTGTTCCCTAAATCTGGCAATCCTGGACATGTCTTCATTGTTTTACTTTCTTCTTATTTTGCTAACATAAATGAAAATAGCAAGGTTTACTGAGAATATACTTATATGTCAGTTGTAACCAGAGGTTGGCTAGAGAATGGAAGTTTAATTTTAAAAAGAAATGATCCCATGAGATTCAATTATCTATATGAATTTACAATAAAGACTACTGGTATTTCACTATTATGCCTTATAAATTTCATACAATATATTTTCATATCTGTAAAATTCATAATAAATGCGTGGGTATGTGTGTGTGCATTTATTATTAAGTTTTATAAAATCAGTTAAGTAGGCATCAGCAAACCACTGGAGACAAGAAGAGTAGGGATTGATTCCCTGGGAATATGTACAAATTCACTTTTAAAAACTCTCTCTTGCCAACAAAACCTGTTCCATCTACTTTCCTCCAATTGTCATTTAGCTTTGTCAAGGTCAAGAACTTGTTGAATGGTAATAACAGAGTTCACAGACATGAGAAATCAATTCTCTCCAAAGCATCTAAGGACAAGCAACTGAAATAAATTCTGTCTCTGTTTCGAGCCCACATGCAAACATAGTGACAGGTGGGAGAAGACTTTCCTGACCACTCACCTTTCACTCTGAGTCCTCATCCAAGCATGTGAACTATTCCATGCTCACTCCCACCTCCGCCTAGTCACCCACAGAAGCCAAAAGTCACCTCTGATTAATGGAAAGCCTGATTGTAAACAGCCAGCATCTGCCTCTGGCCAGAGGAGTTCTGCATCTGGGAAAGACTGGGGCAGTCCTGCTGACTTAGGTTTCTGCTGCTGTGTTTTCTGATTAGAACAGCCATGTGACCCATTTCCAGGGCAGCCTTGGGGCACAAATGGCCCTTGGAATGAAGAGTGCCTCTGAATAAGTCCACAGGAAGAGAGGAAGTACATCAATGAGATGACATCGTCAGCCTGTCCCATTCCCCAGAGGCAGACTTCTAGGTATAGAAAGGAAGGCAAACTGGATCTCCAGTCCAGATGCCTGGGCACAGCCAGAGTGCTCACATGCACAGGCTTCCACCTTTGAAGGTTCTAGCCCAGCTCTGTCTTGGCTCACTGGCCATACACTTGCTTAGAGTTGGTAAGGAGCAACAGTGAATCAACAAACTTGACATCAGTAAATACTCCATTACTTATTTTATATTCTCTCTCTTCCCCTCCTTTTCTCTCTTTTCAGAATGAGCAAAGACATAATAGGAGAGAAATATAGGAA